>JAPYYT010001762.1:0-63424 GCA_030522565.1 Ceratosolen corneri
ATTAAACTCACGGAACTCAATATATTTATAAATTCACTTAAAGCTATAGCGGTATTCAATTCATGTATGAATATTAAGATAGTTCAAGATTTATAATTCAAAATTAAAACAGCATTATATTTATACCACATCGTCTAAGAACAGCATTATATTTCAATACGTTAAAATAAACACCATTTTATAGCATTACCCACGCCACTTTTGCCACTGTTTTATTCTACCCTGCTATCTCTATTTCTCCACTATCATCCTCTCCCTCACTCCACCTGGGAGAATGTATTCTCGGGTTTATTTTCCGAACCTATATGAATGGAAATGAAGTCAAACAGAAAGAGCAGTTTCATATGATAATCATAGTAATGTGGAATCATTAAAATATGTAAAAATTGATACATTAGAATCTTAAGAAATTTTCGTCTTAAAATTTCACTGATGAAGAAAAAAAATTGTCTATTTTAGAAGTTAATGATGGAAAATCAGACAAAAAGACAATAGAACTTTTGGTTGATGACATGATCAAATCAGTTGATGAAGATAATTCAAACTCTATAGAAGAAAATATTTATATAACCACAATTGATTTTTTTTATATAAAATGTAAGGAAAAATAAGTGAAAATGTTTAATATTTAATACTAAACAAATAAATAAAATAGAATCCATGTTATTTGACAATAAGAATTAAAGCTATATCATCATTACAATAATAATATTGCTCCAAAAGAAATACAGAAATTGATCAGGAACTTATTAACAATGATAAAGTTATCATCGCAAATAGTAAAATTTTTGTTTCTCTTACATTTGATTCGAATTTCAATATAAAAATTTTAGCCAAGAAGTATCGTATGATGAATCAGAATTTATATTGTCAAAAATAATATCATTATTGTATCAACCCAAACCTAAATATCAGTGAGATTTAATAAATAGAGATTCTAACGTAAAATAAATTTTTTTAAATTACTATGTGTTAGGTTCACATAAGCACTTAAATGGGGATTATGTATTTCCACCATACCGGAATATCATGAGAAGAACTAAACGAAGCAAGGACACTGTTGATACGCGCAATACAGGTTGTTTATTTATCGTATGAAATCCAGCAATTACAACGACCAATACCATCATAAGGGACAAATTTCCAAATAATCTATACTACTCGTTTCAGTGACAGTGATTAACAACAACTTGCTAATAGCGGGCGATATGTTCAAAATTCTGTATTAATTTTGTGAGATTCTAGTAGATGTTCGGAAACTAACGCGAGTATGAATTCTGCCCAAGTTGGTATAGGGGAAAGACAGATAGTGGAAGGAGAGAGATAGCAGGGTAGAAAGAAAAGAAGTCACAGAAGTCGTACGTAATATTGTAAAACTATGTTTATTGAAAAGAGATAGAAACTATAATGCGGTCTTTGTCTTGAAATGTATATTTCTTGTTATCACAAAATTCAAGCGTAAATTGAATACCACTAATCTTGGATTGGTTCGATTAATTATTTTACTGTGTTATTTATTCATAATTGATGTTAATCGTTGATGAGTCTACTGACCTTTACTTCACTTGTAATTTGGTGTACTTACGGGGATATATATAGATAAATAGATATAGATTATAACGTTGGTGTACTTATTGGGATAATGTAATAGACTGTTTGCACATGTAACGTTTAATAGTACATTAAACGCCGCGGCAGCTACCGTCCAGTAGTATATGTGTTAGTCGCTACTTGCCTATTCTCGCTCTTCCTCTTTTACTTTCCTCGGTATGCGTAATGCAGGTCAGTAATTGCAGTGTTCAGTCGTAAATTAAACATAGCGTAGCAGTGATCCAGTTGAGGAGAAGCGACTGCGGGCTGAGGTTGGATACGGCGCTAAGTCGTAAATTGTACGTAACTGTATCTACACAAGTACTGTATGTAACTTGTAACGATTTGGTATCAGATACCGAACACTGATATTAGAGAACCTATTGTTTTTATTGTAACACTATTTTTTTTCAATTTGGAGACTATTTTAAAGAGAGCGCGATCTCTAGATTCTGAGGCGCAGCGCGCTTACTGTTTAGTTTTATGTCTTCACTCCGCTCCTTGAGTAGGAGTGATCATCTTAGATTTCTTTGAGAGTAGGAAGTCTGGTGATTGGATGAAAATTAATTTTCAATTGTTATTGGAACCCTAGCCACATAGTGTCAACGCCTTTTTTTACCCTTTCGGTGATAAAATGATTCGAGACATTGGGCCGCAGCCTACGCAGTTGCACCGATGCTTTCAAGCGTGGCTGAGTTTTCATGGTTTTCAAATTTGTATCGATTCGTTATGAAAACCTTACGAAGTTAGGCAACTATGTGATTATTCTTAAAAGGTCCTGCCCGTTGCTCATACTAGGCTCGTATTCCAAGGCATGTGATGGTCATATTGACCAACGCCGATATTTCGAAGTGCCATCCGAGTAAACACGGTGGTAAATAGAGGTCATTAATGAGAGAAATAAATACTCGATGTATTTTCTGATTATATTCGTAGGCTCTTAGGACACATCTGGCAACCATAAACATGTTGAATATTTGCCAAAGAATTTACAAAGAGGTAGCACACGATCGAGAAATCAACGGAATCTCAAACAAGTAATATATTTATAGTTTTGAATTTTCCTTTATAACGACTTTAAATCTCTCTTCTTTTGACCTTGCTAACAGTGCCTTACAAGCATTGTGGTCACATATATAATACCGCATAACAACAGGTACTTTTTGCTTGATTAATAGACTATAAAGATGACTCATGGATCACGCGAACAGATTCTCCCAAAAAAAGACAAAGGTCTCATATATCATTCTCCGTGGCATCCACATATAAAGGAAAATTGCGATAATAGCAATTGCTGTGGTATCCACACAAGCCGGCAGTGTCAGTGGTATCCACACATCCCGGTATTGTATAGTAATTACATTAGGAATCCAAACAATCCAATATCATATACTGAACTCTGTTAACTCTGTGAATTACGACTGAAGTCTGGCATCCACATATACAAGAAGATTCACATGCTCAATATAATAACATTCAAGATAAGAAGTTAAATTTCTTTAGACAGTATTACAATTGGAGCAACCGGTGATCAATTTACGACTAATCGTCAAGACTAAATAGAAATCAATTTCACTCTAACGTAACATACATATTATAATTTACATTATATTATTGTTAATAAAACCGTTTTTAATATTATACCAAGCATTATAGACTGAATTGAGAACTTTCACATTATCCCTTGACTTTGACTATCTGCCTCTCCCACTCTACATCTTGGAAGAATTCAGACTCAGGTTAATTCCTGAATAGAATGAAATTAATGTAATTAATCTAAAATTTATATATATTCTGTATTAATACATAATTCCAAATTTATATATAACAGTATTTAAAATATTTATTCAAACTTCAATAAAAACTTTTAAGACTTAATTTCTTATGATATAAATGTATAAATTAAAATTTTTTGTATTTACTTATTAATTTTATTGTTAAATTTAATTTATTTAATGTTTATATTTTAAGAATTACATTTATCTTTTAAGTTTTAACTATTAAAATTCAGATAATTTATTTTATAATATTTTTTATAACTGGATAAATTTAGTTTCATTTATTACAAATATTATTAGAAATATTTTTCAGTCAAATCAATTATACCATAAAATTATACAAGCAATTTACAAATAGATAATAAGTGTATAAATATATTTGCAATAATTAAAACTTAAAACTAAATGAAAACATTAAAATATTTTATACTTGAATTATTTATATTATATATTTAATTTATAAAACTATAATGGTATGTTATTTATTATAGAAAGTAATCATAATAAAAATTTTTTCTTTAAAATTTAGATAAATTAGATGAGTATTATTTGAAATAAATTTTTATACAAGTGCATACCTAAGATTTTCGTGTCCAGGTATTGTAAGCAATCGATTGAGTTCGTTAGATTCATTTGCTGCAATTTTTCCAGATATGTATAAATCATTATTTATCCAGATAAGGAAGTAATCCCAACCAATTTCAATATCAGTTATACCTTTGCATGATAAAGAAATAAATTTATCAATTGCCAGTACTGTTCCAAGATTATTAAAATGATTTTCATGGACAAATTTACTTCCATTTAAACCTGAGAAGTATATTTTAGACATTTTTCTAAAAACAAAATGATAATATTTCAATAAATCAAAATTCACTTATTAATTTTAGATAAATTAATATTAAATTGAAAATTTAGTCTTTTGAATAAAATGAACCTTTTATTTTTAAATTAGTAATTTATAAACTAGTTGCAAATATATTTTAGCATTTGTAAAATAAAAACTTTGTATTCTATACTTATATATATATTTTAATATTATTATATTTTAAAATATTTTAATATATTTTAATTTAATATAATTATTATAATTATTATTATAATTATATTATTATAATAATTATTTAAATATATAAGATATATATTTTATTTGGATTTTTAATACATCGAATTTCCTAAATAACTCGATTCTATTATGTTTCTATTCCCTAAATTGTAATATTTCAGTACTTTTATCAAATTTCTAGATTTTTATTTAAATCACTATATTATTTCAATGAAGTATATTTTAAGTATAACTTTCCATGTATAGAATATCTGTATATACGCAGGTATAGAATAAATTTTAACTATAAATAATTATTCATCAGTATTTACGTTATTAAAAAAATTATATTTATGAATAATAATTATATTTTTTATATATTTATATGTATATATAAATAAACTACATAGAGTAACTGCTTGTATTAAAAATCATTTTGACAGCTTACTATTTTTTTTTATAAGAATAAATGTAATATTAATACATTAATTTCTTGCCTATACCAAATACTACTTTATATTTTTAAATAATTTAGCACATTCTGTTTTACCAACTACAGCCTTTCAAATTAAGCATTCGACTATTATTTTGTAGATGGCTGTAATAGTATATTTAGAACCATGACAACAGAGTATTACAAAATTGACAAAACAAACGGACAAAGCAGTTTTAATGTGTAATAAAAACATTTTTATAAATAAAAATACAACATTTTTATAAATTATAAGTTTACAAAATATTTATATTAACACATTTTTTCATTGAGTATACAGTAATCTATGTTTAACTTATGTACCTTGTTAACGGTATTATTAAATAACCTTTAGTTTAAAAATGGTCATCCATACATTGATTCTTCTCACAAGAACTAGAGATAAATAAGTTAAACAATTCTTTCTAAAATGGTTAGTAATCTTTACATTTACACAAACACTTTCTACCTTGTCAGTTATAGCTCGCAACGTAACCTCTTTAAAACACACAGACTCATTTTTAAACACTCGCAGAGTCGTTATTAAGAAAAATAGCGCGTTATTTAAAAATTTTATATTTGTCAATTTTTCAATAATCGTAAAAATAATTTTTTCTAGAGACATAATTATTTGAATATATTTAATATTATGACACTGTTATATAAGTAGATTTTTTTAAATATCACTATATTCCTTATTTACAAATGCATGATTTCATTCGTTGTTGAATGTATATTTCTATTAAATTAGATTTTTATGATCAATTTTGTAAATTAATTAAATTAATTCGACTTGAAATTAATTGTACACTTAACTTCAGCATAAATATTTGATAATAATGATTTTGATAATAGTAATTAAATACTTTTATTTAGTACAACTACTTGAGTAACTACTTTATTGAATATTATTAATTAAATAATTGTAAACATTTTAGGGTCTTTTAGCTATTTTACGTAAGCTTCGCTCAAATCCAGATAAGGAATTGAGACTTTTATTGCTGGGGCTAGATAATGCAGGCAAAACCACAATTCTTCGTTATTTAGCAAATGAAGATATAACCCAGGTTTGGCTTAATATAAACTAATTGGATAACATTTAATACAGTCATATATTATATTATATGTTTTTTAGATTACACCAACACAAGGATTCAATATAAAAAGTGTACATAGTGAAGGTTTTAAATTAAATATTTGGGATATCGGCGGTGCAAGAAAAATTCGTCCTTATTGGCGTAACTATTTTGAGAATACTGACGTTCTAGTATGTTAAATAATTAAATATTAATATTTTCTTGAAGCAATTTTTTCAATTAAACTTATATTTAATACTTATTATATTGATATAGTAATAAAAAATTAATCTATAATTATTAATTTATAAATAATAAAATTATAAAATTATGAATATTTCAATGAAAAAATATAGTAGTTAATTTATGTTTATTTATTAGATAATAATCAAATCAGGTATGATATAGAAATTTATGATATACAGCTTGAATGCATATTATATATTTGTGATTGATTAAAAATATTATTGAATGTGCTGATGAATTGAAATTACTTTCTTTATTTTTTATTATTTGAAAATCGTTCATTAATAATGGCAGGCGGTTTTTCATTAACAAAATTGTACATTACAAACTTAAAATTGTGAAACTCATACCTTAGATTTGAAATGGTTACCACTAGAAGACCGTTTTTATGTTTACCATCAAAATAACAATTCTCAAATAACAAATCAAAATACAAATTCTGCAACAACTACAAAAGAATAATATCTGAAATTATTTGTATTTTTGTATGGCCTGTAGAGATCAAAGCAAAGATGTTGTTACAACAGTTATAGAAAGAAAATTACCATTGGAATAAGTTACTGTTGGCTAAACTAATAGAAATTTGGACAAATACAGAGCAAGATTCAACGAATAAACCAATATCATAATTCTACACTGATTAGATACATGGAGTGACTCCATGGTGAAATTGCATGGTTATTCTGATCTATTGAAATTAGCCATGGTCGCATTAGTATATACAGGATTTCACAAGCTACATCGACAACAAATTTAACTATTACATACATGTGGATGGACATAATAGTGACAACGTATCCTGATGGAAAGAATTCATATGAAATAAGCTGATTGTGCAACACCAGGCATTTCAAACAAACAATTGAAAGACTACAAATAGTGGTGGTATTTCTCACCATGAATATATGAAAAAACATTGGCCAGCACAAAATAAAAATGAAAAGCGAAGGAATTTCAAGAAGCTCGCTTGGATAAAACAATAGCTGTGCCAAAACCAGAATATCGATAGCATGTTATAAACCGGTATTCTGTTGTTAATAAATTGTTAAGAATTACTGTATTTTGTATTAATTTTAGAGAAGCATTCAAAGGAAAAAAGGAATTGCCACCAAATGAGTTAACTAGAAAGAACTTGGGTAAGGGAAAATCATTTTGGATAAAAAGAACACAGGCTATTTTCTTCTTTCTTGAAATAAAACAATTCCAATGGCAAGAAGAATTTCCTCCCAAGCGCATAATGAGTCGGTTGGGTGCATATATAGATTGATATATATATATATATATATATATGAATATACATATATACATATATACATATTGAAGGAATTATTTGTATTGGTGGAAGACTCAATGAGGCATCATTACAAAAAGAAAATAAACATCCTGCCATCCTGCCTCGACACTCACAGCTAACCACAGTTGTCATTGCTGATTAATATAAACAAATGCGTCATGGAGGCACACAATCAATTTAGCACACATACAAAAACAATACTGGAACATCAGCGGATGAGCTCCTGTCAAGTCTTATGTTCTGAATCGCATCATATGTGCTTGTCAGCGTGAGATCCATGCCCAATAACTGATGGGCCAACTACTTGTTAGACGAGTCGCACTATCAAGACCATTCACGCATACAGGACTTGACTATGCAGGCCCCTTTATATATAAAACATGCAGAGACTGAGAAGCAAAGAAGTTGAAATGCTGGATGTGCGTGTTTGTATCTTTTGCATCCTCAGCAATACATCTGGAAGTGGTCTGTGACTATTCAACAAAGGCATTCATTACTGCATATAGAAGGTTCACGTCACATCGGGGTATCCCTGATACCTTGTATTCAGAGTGGCACTACCTTCCTCAAAGCAGAAGCAGCCTTGAAGATAATGTTTTTCCAAAGTTCTCCAGAACACGATAAAATCAATAGGTTATATTTACAACAAGCGACTAAGTGGCAACTCAATCCTTCAGCAGTGCCGCACATGGAAGATAAAACATGATACGAAACGTCTGATAGGAAATACGTTGCGAACAATGGAAAAATTTCCGACTCTTTTATTGCAAGTCGAGGCAATTTTAAACTCGCGTTAGAAGGAATCACTAAGTAATGATCCAGAAGATATCTCGACACTTACACCAGATCATATTCTGATTGTCTATTATTTTTTACATTCAGCCCGCCATCAGTAACGTATTGATCATTACTCTTTATGTACAAGAACGGGTAATACCGCAAGTTTGAAAATTGGCAGTCAAGATGGTCGGTGTAGTTTTATCGTAACTACTCGAGAAAGGATGTACCGCGATTACGCGAGTCAGCGGTCACTTGTCTGGCGCGGACCGTTCGTTTGTTAATAGAACTAAGGCACGAACGTCAATGTAGTTATGTTTATGATACCATTTCGATATTGCTTGATGTCACTGGAGGTAAGATTTTCACCAACTGACATAAAATCGTTGAACTCGCTTGTTGATAATTAGATAATTTGTTGACAAATCGTTTATCAATACAAGGCTCTCTCACTGGCAATTCATCCAACAGCGAGTTCGACGATCTTGGGCTACTGTTCCAATAACAACAGAAAATTAGTTTTCAACCAATTACCAAAACTTTTCACTCTCAAAGAATTCTATGATGACCACCCCTACTCAAGGAGCGGTGTGAAAACATTAAAGCTAGACAGTAAACGCGCTGCGCTTTAGAATTCTACTAGAGATCACGCTCTCTAACATAGCCTCTAAATTAAAAATGCAGCAGTCTTACAATCAGTAAAAGAATTCTCAAACGTCAGTGATCGGTGATTACAGTGTAGCTTCAACTCGGCGCTGATGCCTAATCGCTCCAAATTAGATAAAGAAATCATTAGGCCTGCCGCTTTCAACAAGCTTGACCGTCGCCTCCAACCGTAGCCCGCTGGCGCCACTCCTCCTCAATGGACCAACGCTTGAACGCTGCATCCCTTGCTAGCGTGGACCAGCAAACCGAAGAAATTAAAAGGGAGAAAGGCAAGATTAATACAAGTAGCAATAAATACACATAAAGTACCGAAAGACGGCTCTCACGGTGTTTAATATGTAATTGAAGGTCACGTGTCGTTTTAACAGTCTGTCTCATATCCCCAGTAAGTAATTAAACAAGCAATAAGACTAACAAGCCTTGTAATTATCAACATAATTACAACGAAAGTAAAGGGCAGTAGACTTATCTACAATTAATACAATTAATAACTAAGTAAATAATTATTAGAACCAATCCAAGCTTAGTGGTACAGCGAGAAACATACTATTCAATACGAAGACTGCATTATATTTTCCATACTTTTTTCAATAAACACTGTTTTACAGTATTACATTCGACTACGACTTCATTTCTTTCTACCATGCTATCTTTCCCATTCCACTATCGACTTCTTCTTCACACCATTCTGGGAAAGCTCAGCATTTGTCAGTTCTCGAATTAAATAATTTCAATTTTTCTTTAAATAATTCAAATTTCATGTTTAAAAATGAATAAGAATAAAATAATTTCCGAAAAATATTCGACTTCTAAAATTAATCTTATCTATTCGTACTTTTAGCATTTGATTACATATATTTTTATTCTAGAATTATTGTGATAACAGTGATATTTAAAACAAGTTGAAACAAATTTTGAAAAAACTTGTTCTGTCACTATTTTGTAATTAATTTTTTTAATTATCTAGGTTAAAGTATTTGTTATTTTTATAATTTTTATAATTTTTAATGAATATTAATCGTACTTTAAATTTGTTATAAAACTTTTTTATGAATATTAAAATTATCATAACTCATTCATAATACTAACCAAATATTAGTTAAAATAATCCGATTTTCACACTAAAATAATAAATAATTTTAGATATATGTAATCGACAGTGTAGACATAAATCGATTGGAAGAAGCTGGTCAAGAACTATCAGAACTACTGACTGAAGATAAACTTCATAAAGTTCCACTGCTGATTTATGCTAATAAACAAGATGTGGTTCAATCCGTCGCAGCTTGTGATATTGCTGAATCTCTAGAGTTACACAATATCAAGGACCGGGATTGGCAAATCCAAGCTTGTGTTGCTACTAATGGAAAAGGTATTAAAGTAAGTATACCAATGGAATAACTCTTTGATTATTTATTTATATGAAATAAATATCGAGATTTTGCTGCATGATATTCCATCATATTAAATAAGATCACAAAATGGTACTACTGTATTATAAATTTTTTTATTGCATAACAAGAAAAATATGAATCTTCTATATGAAATATAAAATCAAATTATGAACAGATTAAAAACAAAATATACTATTATAATTATAGCTTAATTTTCACAGAAGTTAAAATTTTTCATTTAATAAAATATGAATTAGTGTATGACTCATTTATTATCAAGTAATATAGTATTTAAAATCTATATTTAATATACACGATTTATGTTTGAAAATATTATACATAGATTTAATACATTGATTGAATTAAAAATTCATATTCTTCTCAAATAACGATTAAATGTCTAATATTACGATGTTTACAATGCAATTTTTAAGTATTTTAATTATTTTAGTATTAAAAATGATTGTCATTTCAGGAAGGTTTGGAGTGGGCTTGCAAAAGTATCATGAAAAAATAAATTCATTGAAACTTGATAAAAGGTACAAGGATATATTTAAAATATATATGAGAAAGTTAGGATTAAACGACATTATTTTGCACATTTCCGTATCGCTTAATTTTATTTGATATTTATCTAATATTTACAATAATTAAGTATACGAATCAACTATCTAAGTTTATGTATAAACGACTCTAGTAAGTTTTATATTTATAATAATCATAAATAAATTTTTTGTTTCGTCTTTCACGACTACACATTATCTCTCATATTGATTTTTTTCATTTTTTTGTATTCTTAAAACCTACTCGTGTTCCATTATTTTTTCTTATCTTTAGAAAAAAAAAACAAGGTTAAATGAATGCAATATGAAACTGTTCATTTAGGCAAACGATGATGTTGAATATCAAGACGTTTTTACTTTTTGTTACGTTTAAAACAGTCTTTTATAGTAGTTGATGGAATTTTCTAGAGTTCACTATGTGCATACTCAGTAGTCACTCGAATTTCCTCTTCATGAAAGATTGTACAATCGGCCGGATATTTTTTCTATAATAACATCCAATTCATTAATTATTCAATCTATAATCAGTTTTACACTGTATAAGTACGTAAAGAATAAGTATCTATAGTCTTTAATTTTAAGATTTAAACAGTATAATTAGTAAAATGTATATTTATAAATTTATTATATAATTATATAATTATACAATCTACATAAATACAATTGTACATGATTATTTTAACTTTATTCGTCCTAAATTAAATAATTTTTTTTTCTTTAATTTATTATTGGTTATCATATTAATTATATATATTAAATTATTAACATCAATCAACAATTATTACATTTCTGAATTTTTATATTTAAAAAAGCATTTATTCGTGATAAGGTAAAAAATGAATTTTTTTATTGTAAATATTATGATGTAGTATAACTTACGAGGCAATTGTCTGCTTCTAAAATTGATGCATAAAGTGACCAGAAGCTGAGACCACTTTTGTTGCTGATACCCCAAGCAGCGGGGAAGCTGGCAATCTTTGTCAAGCCGACACGGAACGAGTTATTTGATGTATTGCTTTCCGTTGGTGTCGATTTATGATTAATAGAGCAAAGAATTTGACTCGCGCAGTGCGGCATCTTCGATCCCCATTTATAAGCACGATAAGCCTACACATTATTATTATAGTTCACTATTAAAAATATATAATGTATGAAAATGTTCACATTCTTAATAATATATATTCCAATATTTTATTTATTATTTAAATAATAAAAATTCAGAAAATGTAAATAAAAGTACAAAAAAATTTTTTAATTTTAATTTTATTTTTAAATCAATATTCAAAATTTTTAAGAACGATAATCATTAAATAAAAATGTATAAATAAAAATAAGAACGATTTAAGTATTCTATTAATATATCTAATAATTTTCAGAATCATGACATTATGTTGACTTAAAAAGAATCAAAATTATTTAAAAATTAATTTTATTATTATTTTATTATTAATTTATTTATTATGTATTTATTTTATAAATATTATTTATTATTATTAAATAATTAATAGTTATTATTAATATTTATTATTAATAAATAAATATTATGAAATAAATATTATTAATTATTTATTGTTTATTAACTTATAAAAAGAATCTAAATTATTTAAAATTTTATTTTATTCTTATTTTATTATTAATTTATTTATTTATTATTTTATTATTTTTAAATTTATCACTGATTCTAAAATTAAAGACAATAATAGTTATTATTTTTTTTTCCTCATTTTAAATAAATATTTATGATTTCTTATAATAAGTATATACTTATGTAAACGAAATGTATTGCAAAAATTATGAAAATATATTTAAAAATTTACTAATTTATAAAATTGGAGCGTTTTTCTAAAGAATATTAAGTACTAAGAACCTTACAAGCCACTAGACTTTATTGGTACAACTTTTTTTAATTATCAAAACAGCTTGAAAAGCACATAGAATATGCTTTATTAATAAAAATCAGATTCAATCGACTTACCTTAAGAAGAGGACTTATAAAACCATTATTGATGGAATCACTCAACTTGTTACTAAGCTCGCGTGCATTAATACGAGACATAATGAAACCCTTCTCTGAAGCTAAATTCATAAGCTCTTGGATGTAAGCTACGGCCGGCTTGATGTATTGATAGCTGTCAATCTGCATATTCAAATGTCGTTTCGCTACAGCATTAGCAAGCCTATAAATATTATTTT
Source organism: Ceratosolen corneri (assembly GCA_030522565.1). Classification (NCBI taxonomy): domain Eukaryota; kingdom Metazoa; phylum Arthropoda; class Insecta; order Hymenoptera; family Agaonidae; genus Ceratosolen; species Ceratosolen corneri. Next base: position 13,095 of record JAPYYT010001762.1, read on the forward strand.
TATTGACAACTAGTAAAAAATACCTATTCTGTAGAAGAAATAACTCACGTTATGAAATTGTTGTTGTAATTATTTCTCATGAAAAATCTCTTTATAAAATTATAAAATTCACTGTATATGTAAATTAAATCCATAAATTATCAACTATTTATATAAAATTGTTTGGTTCATAATTTATTTTGTCATATGAATATCTGGTTTTTATGGTTGTTAACTTGGCTAATAAAAATTCATTTTATTTAGAACTTTAACAATTTTGTTTATAATTTTCTGAAACTAGGATAAAGTATCAATAACGGGCGATTTCTAATAATATTCATGCACTTTATTTTATTTTACACTTTATTAGACTTTATTATAACAAATATATTCATTTATGTAAAAACAATTTAATAATTACTATTGTATTTATAGAAATATAATGAAACATTTTCAAACTTACATATCAAAATTAAGTTTTCCGTTATTGGTACTTTTACCTTTCTATTATTATACTTTTTATTAAATAAATATATAATTTCTAATTAAAAATGTAGATGAAATATATAAATAATTAAAAGTGAAATTATATTTTACAAGTTATATTTTTTAAACGTAGAATAGAGATATTAAATGAAATTACTTTCAATTGCAATTAATTAGTGAATTTAAGCATGCAAATAATATATTGAGAGTATGCTTTAGTTCGACAGAAACTATATTTATAACCAAGAAAAGTATTTAATTTTTTTTTAATATATTATTTAGGATTAAATTATATAATTTAATATGAAGTTTTATTCTAATTTTAATGGATTTATATAATTAAATAATTATATTGATATATAACATATTATTTATATTATATTGTTTATTTTATATTTAACAATAAATAAACAAACCTCGAAAGACTTTTAGTTGGTCTAGATGGTTCAAACATAACTGATTTAGGGAAACCTTGTGACTTCAAGAAACCATTGCCAACGAACTGCACGGTGATAAGATAACGTTGTTGAGTTATTGGATCCGAAATATGTGAAATCCACTCAGCTACGAAATTCGTAAGAGAATTTATCCATCGACGTCTTAGAGATGGATTATCAAAGCTGTCCATGATTTTTTCCCATTGAAGACGTCCATTTTCATTTGACATTGTGCCCATGATATTAGCCAAACCACTGTTTTTCCATAAAGTTTTACCCAATTCTGAATTACTATATAACACCAAAAATATATCATTTAACTTATTAAATTCATTTCAATTGGTCGAAATATAATTTCGAAATAGTAAAATGCATTATATAATGTTTTTTTCGTTAACATTATATTTTCTTTTTTATATTTGCTTTCAGCTTCCGACAGTGTATGGCAAAATAAATATTCTACCACTCGACATTAAATATATGAATTTTTATCTTTGAAATTTAATAAAGCATCTCTACCATATACTTGAAATGATTCGTAGGTCGAAGCAATACGAGTCTACCAACCTGAAATGGTCCCACATAAGATGAACGTTCTCAAGTACAGGTGGCATAAACCATGAATGATCCGAGTGATCCTGCCTACCATTTTTGCTTGAGAACGTATCTAGAAACATAGGTACTAAGCCCATAAGGCTTTCAGCGTTGCCGGTCTGGCCTATAAATACACTAACTACGTTCAGCATCCCGTCAACGTCAAAATCCGACACTTCTTTCTCAATGGCATTGTCCCATAACTGCTTGAATTTGCGACCGCTTCCACTTAATGAGGACAGACCTCCAATTATGTCACCGATTATGTTCAGATCAATACCAATTCCCTCGTTAACTTGACTTTGACTCTGCCCTGATATAATGCCTCCGAGACCGGAAAGTATCTTGCCGAGTCCGTCAGATTTTGACTTCTGACTTGTCAACATATCTCCTACCTAGTTTTATCGATTATTAAATTTGAATTATTTAATATATATTTCTAATTTTATTTTATCGTTTTACATATGTAATAATTTTTTTATTGCAAGTATAGAAAAAAAACATTAAATCTTAGTTGGCTGAAGCTTATTAAAGTTTTTAATACATTGTTTCTCGCTTGGTTTTTAAATATTTAAGTATAAAAAAGTATTTAATAAATATTTTGAATTATTTATAATACGGTGTTTAATAAGTATATTCTAAAAATACTTAGGATTTCCAAAATTTTATTTAAAAATAGATAATACGTTATAAAATTCCTTTATCCATTAACTATTTTTATTATTCTATTCTAGTCTAATAGAATTAAAAGTATATTTTTACTTTTAAAATTTACGCTCTAACATTGGTACTTATGTTAATAAGAAAACTAATCCACAATTCTAATAGCAAATAACTGATTTTAAAAATTTAGTAAAATAATTAATTGGTTTTATTTTCAAACGAATATTTTATAATTTATTAAAGTACATAGCCATATTTAATTTTTATCTGTAACATATTCAAAAACGTAGAGAAACCAATTTTTAATGCAAAATTTATTAATAAACAAATAATTATATATTTAGTATTAATTATAAAAAATTAATAATAAAAAAATCCTTAGCTCTTAGTAGGATTTAAATAATAAATTCAAATTTATATATCATTATTTCAATTTATATCATTTATTACTAAATTTACATTTATTCGCATTATTACATTTTTATCACTTTTTTAATAAATATAATAATTTATATCTATTTCCCATAATAAAATTTAAAAATTAAATTAAAAATGATATCAAATGCATTTTATAATATTCTTTTATTAGTTACCTGTTTTCCAGTGCCCAATTCCATAAATGCTCTCGCAACACCTTGAAGCCCGCCAATTGCTTCCTTATTTTCAAATAATGCTTGCGCAGCTTCCATAAATGCAGTTGACGTATCATCCTCATTTTCACAAAATACAAATCCAAAGAAAATCAAGAATATAACGACTTTATTATTATAAAAAGTCATTTTTATCTATCAAATAAGAAATAAATAATGTATAACTTTCTTTAATAAAATGCAATATATTCGATTTTACAAATTTGAAACAAATTACTAAATTTTTATATTCATATATACAACTATATACATATAAATACATATTAATAATTTATATATACAATAAATATTAAAAAGATATAAATACATATTACTCCAGAAATATTCAATAAAATAATCTTTGTACTTATTATTAATTAATAATTAAAATTTTAAGTTTATATGAAATACATTATTCAATTTTTAATAGACTAAAGAATATTTACAATTAAAAACACGTAATTAATAGATTGTATAAGTATAAAATGTTACTTCCATTTTGCAATTAAAGATAATCTTACATTAAGCTACTGATGAAAATTTCCATAATATAAATTTTCGTATACTTGCAAAATAATTCCTAAAATCATAGCTTTTATGAAAATTACATTGAATTTGCTTGACATTCATGAAAAATGTTTAAGCTATAAGATACGAAAATAGTTATTAAATATTACTATTGATATGTTAAGTTTTGAAATATTGATGTCCTTAACCTAAATAGATTTTTTCTATTTAACATAATGAAGAATAATTGAACCAGTTTATTTATTGATAATTAATATAATTCACTACATTTTTAAGACCAACAGACCAGTGCAATTTATATCTAAATTTCTTAATCATTATGTAGTTATTGTTTCTGTTATCACTATTACTATTTACTGTTATTACAATTAATAATCATATTAAGAATAATAAAATTATTTTTATTATGTAACAGAATGTTAAATATAGAAATATGGTTATTAATTATGGTTATGGTTAATATGTATGATTTTAATCATAATTTCTTATACGTACAAATGAATGCAATGATTCATAAATTGGTAGAATGATTATTTTAGATAATTTTGAAAAATAAATATTGATTTTTAATTTAATGTATTAATTAGTAAATTTATGTATCAGTGGAATATCGGTGAATATTTTTTTTATTCGCAAAAGATCATAAATATTGTACTGCATAATAATAGACATGATCAATGATACATAATAATACATATTTACATTCCACATAGACATAAAATTCTGTATTTACTGGTCGATTAATCCATAATGGATACATTGGTATCTCGCACTTGCAACCAATGCTTATAAAGATCCTGAAAAAAAAATCAAAAATGGGACTTAAGGTCGATTTCAATGCGAGAACCAGTTACATCGCGTGTCCTTAAAGTGGTTCTTATTGTACAATTTACTCAGAATGTTATGCTCATTTAAAATTAGCATAGTATAATAACAATATTGTTGGTTCACAGCAAATATAGTTTACTTCAATTATGAAATGAACAAAGTTCGAATGTTATTTATGTAGATGGAGAGAAACATAATTTAAAAAAACGAATGTAAGATTTTTATCTATAACTGCCAATCTGCGTCATTATATTTCAATAAGTTTTTTTAAGAATCCATAAATCAGTAACTTTTTATACAAGCATAAATCTATCAAAAAATAAACAAAATTATACCCTAAGAGAGGAGCGATTGTGAAGTTCATATTTTGCATGGAAATTCCAAAACTGATGTAGTTTTATGAAGACTCCTTTAAATATTTAGAAAATTTTTTAAAAAATACGCTTCTTACAGCCATAAATATATAAATGTCAATCGTTGATAAATAAAGGACAATCGTTAATAAAAGTAGCCAAAACAACTTGAATTTATAAGCATTGGACACGAAGAAAAATACTTCTACGATAATTCCACAACACAGATGCACCGCACAACGACTTTCCGTAACGAGTGAATTTTCCACAGTTGTTCCTTAAAAAGTAAGCCAATAATCACTTATGATAGAATATTGATACGCTATTTATTATGTTCCTATAAACGTCGGATCGTAAGCATAATTCCCAGAGAACTGGCTTGACTGCCATCCAAAAGTTAAGCAAAGATGTTTTATAACAGAATATTGTTTTATATTCGTATCTCATTTAAAAACTATTATACTACTATCCTAAATTGCATACTTTATGGTTTTAAAAAGGTTGTATTGATATACGATGAACTTGTATTTAAATATGACTTTAAACATAAAAAATTGTAAGGAAAAATAAAATTTTGAAGTTTCTAAACACGCCATAACTTTCTTACATATAATTTCAAATATTTTAAATATGATGTATTTATAACTTTAGATAATATAAAATATGCCTAAAAGAACAACAGTAGAAGTTAAAAATTTTTAATTTGAGATGATACTAGTATAATTCGGTCAGATCTTGGAAAAATTGTAGAAAAAAGTATTTATCTGTTTCTATTTCTCGTAAAAATTTCTAGGAAATATCATTATAACCTTATATTATGTAGACTTATAAATAAATATTTAGATGGAAAAAATAAAAATATAATTAAATTATATTGAATTAAAAAATATAAAAGTATATAAAATATAAATACGAAGAAAAATATATTAATTATATTATCAGAATGATAATTATATTATTTAGAAAATATATAATTATCTTGTATAAAATCATTGGATTTAGTTAAATATCTATATTTTACATTTTTATCTATCTGATTGAACAACAATTTTACGATATTTAATTTCATTTTAATGCAGGAAAAGAATAAACAAGAACGATAAATTATTTATTGAAGTGAATATTAACGAAATATGTGCCTATTTAGAGTGCATTTTCATTAAATTAAAAGATAATTGAATATTTAATATTCTTTAGAAATACCAATAATTTATTAATATAAGGAATATTAACATTACAACTGAATATAATGAAATAACAATATCTTGAATAGTTTCCAGTCGTGCTAATCGATTGAAATAGATGACTAAATAATATTAAATAGTATATGTTAATTGTCAGTTGTTCTAGAAATCGTATTTAGTCATTTAAAATTAAGGAACATCGGAATAATTTCAGCATATACCGTAAGCAATATGACATTCTTCGCAACTGAAACAAGGTACCACTGCGCTATTTGGCCTAACGGTATGCACTTAGTCATTTTGTACGTCCAAGCGCGCAACTCGAAACACCGAGCAGTCCATTATATTCTATATGCTCTATTCTGTCACCGATTGTCGATTAAAAAATTGATTTTTTAACTTTTTAATACTGACGCTACTATATAAACTATTTATAGTCTTGTCTTACTAAAAAACATATGCTTTATCTAACATTTGAGTTGTACTACTAAATTTTTTACTTTTGTTTAATTATATCTTATTTTTATTTCTCACAAAATAAAATTTGTTTAAAAATCATATTGTATTTGATTGCTGAATAATTTAATTTAAAATAAACTTTTTCTAATAAGAAAAAAAAGAGAAAAAGAAAATAGCATGGCGTGAAAATAAAAACGACTAGTTTAAATGATATTTTAAAGTAAAGGTCATTATTTGCATAAAATTTCTTTTGTTAATAGAGTTTTTGAGTAATATTTTCATAAAATTATAATTAACTATATAATATAACGTTGTTATATCCAATTATTAAATAATTATATTTACAGCTTATTTACATTTATTTAAAATAAAGTAAACTACACATTATATATGTATATAATATTTTATGTGTATATAAAATGTATATTTTTTTATATATGTATATAAAAATTATTTCATTTAATATAAATGTTGTTATGGGTTATATGTTTATATATTTTTCATTCTAAATTTTCATTCTAAAATAAAACATTCTACGAAAATTTTAGTATAATAAAATTAAAATAATTTAAATTATAATTATATGAAACATATATATGTAAGAAAAGTATTTTAAATCATACGAATTTAATAACATATAATTACTAAATATAATAACAATAATTTTAGCAAGATAATTTCTAAAAATAATTTGGAACTTTATTTATTCGTAGTGTATTTTAAACATTTAAGATAAATACTTTACAATGTATAATTCTAATATTTACTATTTGATGTATTGATTATTATAATTAATAACTAAAAATAATGTAATACTTTTAATATTGAATAAAATAAAAGTTTTGTTATTCTAAATATAATAATAATTTATAGTTATAATCTATTTGCATAAAAAATAAAAAACACAGCATTACGTATATACCAGTTGTTTATATTCTATCAATTTAAAATGTTATCAGAACATACATAATAAAAAAAATAAATTCAACAAAAAAACTTTAAATTAAATTTAAAAAGTTTTAAACATATTAATTATTTACAGATTTGCTTAAAAAATTAGAAAATAATTTTAAATAAAACTAGAGACACTTCTTTGTATTAAAAAAATTCATTAATCATAATTCAGCTTTTTAAAATACTGAATATTATAAGTTTAAAAGTGCTGTTATTACATTAAGTAAATAATCGATACATTATTATTAAATACAATAATATAATATTCAATTACCACCATACAGTAATAGAAATTATAATTGTTTTATAATTATAATTAACTTAATGGAAATTATAATAATTATTAAATATCAAATTAATCTTTTAACACAAAGCACTTAATTTTGTCAAAATAACTGTTAATTGTCTGGAATTAATAAAATAAATAATAATTATATAATTTATTTAATTATGTAAACTAATGATTAATATGTAAACAATGCCTTACAAAATATATATAGTACATAAATGATTGATTTTAGAATTGATATATTAAAAGTAAAATACTTCAATATATACGTAACGTTTTATTTTATCGCTAGACACTATTACACAGTAAAGCATGAATAATGTAAAGAAATTATATTTTATAAAAAGTATATACAAAGCGTACTTTGATACAATAGATACAATTCTTGACTCAAGGTACAGTAATTCTAAAATGAAATTATACGTGCACATCGGTGACTTTAATAACACTGGTTACAGTCCTCATTGGACGTTTAAAAATTGTCAGACTTCGATTTTATTAGGGAACATGCAGTAAGTACTACAGTAACGGGCATTTAACTTTCGGGTCTACTTCTTTTATATGATTCATTTTACTCTTTACTTTTTTACAAATAATAAAATAGTCTTATATTCTATTGTATGGATTTAATTTAAATTAAATATCTCTTACCCTAATTGCATTCACTAAAGTAGCTTTAATATTCTTTTGTTAATTAACTCGTAAACGTCTTATATAAATATTAATAATTTAATAATGAAACCAGAATTTTCAATTTTTTCTTATAGTTCATTGATCAAATAACAGAACTTTCAAGTTTTGTAATAAATTATGAAAAATATAATTCTTTACTTTTAAGAAAATATATATGCGAAGTACATTTATATATTTTTATATACATTTAAATATTTCTAAATTAAATATATAAATTAATTTATAACTAGTTTCTTTAGTTCCTAAGTTGATTTTTTTTTAATTAATTTTTCTTAAATAAAACTTCAAATAGAATAAATTAATTATCTGGTATTTAAATTGATTATTTATTATTTGCAAGAATTGCACGTTTTATTCTAATAATTTAATCATTAATCTAAATCTAATAAATTAATCATAAATATAAATCAGACTTTTCATTTCTTTGCTGATTATTTCTAAACATTTAGAAAACTGAAGAATAACAAAATCTAATTTATATATCTGTAATAATTGAATTAAATTAGTCAAATTATAAAAAATATATATTTAACTAGAAAAATACTTCTCTTAAAATACAAATTTTAAAAAAGTATATCAAATATATAACAATTACCTCATAATATAATATATAATACTGATATTATATAATGCTTACATTATATTATGTTTAATAGATTTTATTTAATATTAATATAATATAATTATTATATTTTAAGGTGATTATTATAAATTTTATATGCTACATTTTATAATAAACTAATTATTAAACAAAATAAACTATAATAAAAATTGAAATTTAAAACTTTGAATTTTAAATTTAAAAATTGAAAACTAAAAAATTTAAGAAAATCTATTAAATAAAATATAATATTAAATAGATTAAATAAATAAACTATTAAATATATATAAATATAATTAAAGAAGACATAGTTAAGAGGACCAAAAATGAAAAGAATAATAATTGCTACTTATAATAGAAACTTAAAATAAATTATTTGATTAAAATTCATGTAACTTTCATTTTATCTTAAATATATATTATTCCACTTATAAATTATTAAATTCATTAGAAATAAGTTGAATATATTAAATTGGAAAAATTTTAATATAAAGAAAACTGAATTAATTAAATGATCACAAATATTAAATAAAATGGAGCAAGGAACGTGAATATATTTCAAAGGAATATATTTTTACTTTTTTCAATGCTTTCATGTTAATGGATTCCATATTTAGTAGATTACTTTTAAGAAAAGATGTACAAATATTTTTAACTAAAAAAATATAATTCATTTAAATAAGAATGTGCTTTACTCATTAAATTAATTGCCACACGTCTCACTATTGAATAATTTACATAGTTTACATACAAAATTTTAATGTTTTCTTCATTTTAAAAATGTATTCATAACTATTAACATTTGTAATTGTAATCATTAAAAAATGATATTTAGTTTTACAGATTTTTACATTTTCATAAGAAATTTATATTTATATTTGTTTTTAATACTTTCATATTTTTAATTTCTGATTTTCGAATTTTGATATGAAAAGTTAAATAAATATATTTAATCCATAAATTATGTCTCCAGTGCGATAATAAATATTTTTTAATAATAAATTTAGTAATGAAATTTTTTTATCTAATGTTTATTAATATCTCTTTTTATCTTAGGATAAATATCTTTTAAAGTAGATTTAATAATTAATAAGTGAAGTAAATAATAAAATGGAAATATTCAATCTACATGGAGTAAGCATATAAAAGAAAAAAATTACAAAATTGTTTAACGTTAAATATTATTTACCACTTAAGAGAATTAAAACCATTTAATAGTTCAGTAATATTTAAGTACACTTTTGATTAGAACAGAAAATTATATCAAAGCAAAAATAAACTGATTGCAGTAAAATATATGATTGTTAATAATATACGATTATACGAATCGTAATTTAATTATAAAAGGAAGTATTGTCGATTTAACAGAAACCTATAAATTAGAAACATAGGAAAACGCTGAAGATAGCAAAACTTCATTAAAATGAAAACGGAATAACAAAAATAAATAATTTAAGAAGTCCAAAGAGCCCACACTTACACTCGAGATATTCAAAGGCCGTCGTCTTGACAACATGCATTCCACAAGGTCGAAAAGGGGTTCAGTGACCTACCTGTTGCGCTCTAATCCAATCCGTAGATAATTAGGATTATTATTATTATTAGATAGTGCTTCTCTCCTACCTTTTTTTAACTCTTCGTGTCTTTATCTCTATCAATCTCTCTCTCTCTCTCTCTCTCTCTCTCTCTCTCTCTCTCTCTCTCTCTCTCTCTCTCTCTCTCTTGTTCTCCCCCCTCTCTTTGGTTTCTCTCTTTTTTACACCCCCGCCCGTGCTTTAAGCTGGTGAATTTCTCTCTATGATGCAGTACTTATTACAGATGACGAGTTAGGTGGAATAAATCTAACTGAATTTGCTTTTTTTCTTGCTTCTAAGGACCTCGACGATGGAAACCCGCTCGTTGACTGGCTTCAGACGCGTTGTACACATGCGACTCGCTCACTTGCTCCGCATGCCCAACGTTCTTCGTATTATTGGCCTTTCCCTCTATACGGCCGGACAAGCCACACGAGGAGACCAACGGTAAAACCAGCGAGTCACTCACCTGAGTGCCTTGAAGCGTCCTCACACAAGAGAGAAAGAAGGAAGAGAAAAGAGCGAGTGTCGGATAATAAAGAGAAGAGAGGGAGCAAATATGAAAAAGAGAAAATGCAGGTTTGCCCCTAAAGTAGCGTTAAGAAATTCGAGAAAAGAGAGTGAGTAAGCGAGAGCATCAGCATTAAAAATATATATCGCCTCTTCAAGGCGATTCCATTGCTATTTCTCTGTCTATCTCTCTCTTTATATATATATATATATAAATTACCTTGAAGAGGAGTGCAAGTTTGATCCTCCAACGAGTAACGGACACGTCACCGAATTTACTCTGATGTCAAACCGATTTACGGTAACATTAAACAATTCCGGAGAGTTATTTATTGAAAAATTAATGTATTCTAGTCTCGATTACTATTTTTCTACTATATACTATTGTTCCATTTGCAGTAAAACTCTTATTAATGCGGTCTCTTCAAAATTATTTTTTCAATGAATGCTTAAAATACTTCAATATTTCAAGTATCCTATAAAAAAATATTATTTCATTTAATACGTAACTTTAAAAAAACATTTTTCTTTACTGAACATTATAAAATAAATAAAAAAATTAAATCTTATTCAAATAATTCATGTTCATTAATTATTATTTAACTGAATTAAAAAATTTATTAAATAAAAATTTAATATTTTATAATAAAAAATCAAGTAAATATTATGCTTAGATAATAGAATAAATGTTATACTTATACACCATACCTTATGTTATTAAATTAATTAACAATAAAACTATTCAAATATTATGAACTATACCACATGCAACTGTGAAGTTAATAACTATTAAACTTGATGTCAATAGCATTTTATGTACTTTATTAAAATTTATTAGTATATTACTGTTACTAAAAATTAGGTGCTCGTGTAATTATCACTATTTATATTTTTAAATATTACGTATATAGTAAAAGATACAAGATATATGACAAATTGATTAATCTCATTTGTACTTGAAAAGTAGATATTGTATTATTATTTTTTATATTTAGACAAAAATATTTAATTATTAATTTTTAATTGATATTCTATTTAATTTATTTTATGGATATATTTAATATTAATAATTTACATATAATTTAAAAACTTAATATAAATCAAATAAATAAATTATTTGTGATTAATTACTTAAATTATTCAAATGATGGATCTTTGTTTAAATTACTAGAAAATTGCTTTAAAATATTGTTTAGAACTTTCACTGAATTTTCAATTTATCATACAAAGAATCTGAAAAACAAATTAATTTTTTGTTTAAATATACGAATTCAATTTAAAAAAAAATGAAAGTTTTAGCACAATACAAAATAAATGTGTCATTGATAAAATAAGAAATTATTCTTATAAAAGTAATTTTCGGAAGTTGAATTTTAATTGTTAAAATCTAATGGTAAACATTTATGTATTATTTAGATATTTATTTGTTAACTCAATATAATTATATTTAATACCCACATAAAATTAGCAGATATTTATCTAATAATGTAATCAATATAATTATATTAAAGATAATAATGACGTTAGCATTGAGTAACGCCATCGATAGAAGCAAATTGCTAAAAATAAATAATACCTTTTACGCATACCTTGATAGTATAATAGCTCTTATCAATTTATACTTAATATAATATAAACTAAAAGTTAATTATATAAAAGTTAAGTATAATACAATGTATCTTTAATATTTCAAACAATAATAATGTTATATACTCTTATTATATAAAACAAATAAAGTACCTAAATCTACATTAAATTAAATGAATAATAAATGAATAATTAACAAAATACATAGTACATGATCATCAAATTTATGATAAACTTAATGTACGTTTTAAAATTTAGAATTATTTTGATTGTTCTTAAATTTTATATATAATACAATTTGTAAAATACAATTTTACAATATAATAATTTATAATTTAAAAATGTTATTACTTAAAAATAATATAAAAATTTTATAAGCCATTTTCCAGATGATCGGATTCTTTAATTAATTATAGAATTATTCTAAAAATTGTAAACAAATAAAATAAAATAAATTGCTGCATACACCCATCTACTTAAAGAAAAGCGTTTCAAAGTATGTGCATCTTATGTATACCATTCAGTGTAATTGCAAATCTGCTTATATTTGATCTAGATTTATTGTGATTTATTTAAATGATTAAAAAATGTATGTTTTTAATTTATTATTGTGATTTTCATATTTTTTCACAACCTGAGTGTGATTTTATTAGAAAATGTTTGTATGTGAGAATTTATATTATAATTTTTTCTGTTTATGTTATTTTAATATATTTAATATTTTTGTAACTCTAAATTTTATAAAAATAAAAATAAGAAATAAAATAATCCATACGAAATTGTAAGTAATTATTACCATTTATGTATAAGTTATTTAATATATCGTTCTTTATAATTAATGATAATTAAGTAATTGAAATAATTCGATAATTTTAATTATTGTTTTACAATCTAAATTATTTGATAAACTGTTTAAATAGTTATTTTTCTTTAAACTTTCAAGAAAAGTTATTAAAATTGTCGCATATATCTTAAACAATTCTAATAACAATTATATTCACAAATGTATAAGAAATTATATTACAAAAAGCATAAATATAATAAGATGTTGCATTAAAGATATAATCAAGATTTTTTCTTTATTAGACTTTTATTTAAAATCAAAATATAATGATTATTTACAAAAATGACTGATAGTCTATAGAAATAATTATTTTATCATTTTGTTCGGGATTTAACCCAATGTGTAAACTCTGCCAATATGGCAACGGGGAGAGGCAGATAATGGAAGGGAAGAGATACTGAGATATTGAAAGAAAGTCTTTGATAACTGAATGTAACTGTAAGAGCGTTTATTAAAAACAATATTCTGAATATAATATCGAATTTTAGTTGTATTTATGCTGACTAGATAGTTAATTATCCTATCTTGGAAATGAGATGTAATAAAAATGTCTTGATATTAATTATAATTGAATATCTTCGGTTCTAAAGAGAAATCCTTAGTTTTTAGAATTAATTAATGAATGAACTACTTTTCTATAGTTTGACGAAATAGTCCCTGTGGCGGTTAGTTGTGCATCGAACGCTACTTGTTTCAGCGAAGTAGTTGATGCGACGGTCAGTTGTAAATCGAACGTCGCTTCATCCCCATTGAATTCCCATGTATTAATGAATGGATGAGAGAACTTTTGATTGTTTGCTAAGGTGACTATTCTTGTAGGCCACGCTCCGTAGCGGTTCTTGCTATCCTTTAGCCCTATGCAGTGAAAGTCGCTTGTTGTTTTGGCGACGTGGTCATTGCGACGGTCAGTTGTAAGTCAGACGTTGTGTTGCGAACTTGAAGTCACTCATGTCTTTGTGTTGAAGTTGTCGACGAAACTCGCTCTACTGCTGGTGCAGTCTATTTTTAGTAATGCCACCCCGCCTTCCTGGGAGTGTGTTCGATGTCCAGGTTCTCGAAAGTGGATGTCACTATTTTCTTCTAATTGGAAAAAGAATTGATGAAGAAGAGACTCTGGGCAGGGCCTAGTGAGGAGAACGAGTGATTGTCTTTCTGTTAAAATGCAACACTGATGGTCAGTGCTGTGTAATAAATAAAGTATAAATCTTGTTTAATAATTTGTGAGAAGGCGCGAGTAAACGCGAAAACGCGAGTGATTTTAGAATCTTTAGCGATGTTAATTTTTACTTTTGTTTATGAAAAGCCTTGCATTTACATTTACAACATCTAGCATTCATAAATATATTAAAGGTTTCTAACGAATATTTAAAATAAATAAATATTATTGGGAGAGGTTCGTATGATGTTCGGAATCTCGAACACATTTCAATCTACATTCATGCAAAATATATAACTTACCTATTCTTTTTTTACAAAAACATAGAAGTTATCGTTTTATTTTTCTATTTTTTATTAAATTTCATTTTTCTTTCTGTAATATCTATTGCACGGTATTTAAAATTTATAAATATCATATTGTATTTATTTTAAAAATCTCCGATATTTTATTTTTATGCAAAATTGGAATTAGCTTAATTTAGAAATTCTCAAAATTCTATTAAATTGCTTGATCTTGATTGCTTGATAAAAGATGAAAATTCAATATTCAAATTAATTAATTAATCTCTCAACATTTTATATTGGTATAAATTATTAATAATTATTATAACTAAATTGTTATACATTTAACTTATATATTCTTCAAAGTATAAATCTACAATTATCCTATAATGATAATAATAATAATAATAATAATAATAATAATAATAATAAGTTATATTAAATAATAATTAAATTTTATTAAATTTAAATTAATTAAATAATAAATTATTTACGCTGACACGATTATATATATATATATATATATATACTTGGTTTCTTGCATATTTGTAATATTGAATACAGTAAAAATCGATATTTATTTTTCATCTCGTGAATCTTTATTTTATTTCAATTATAACAAATTGAAAAATATTTTTTATTTTATTTCATTTAGAATATATTTACATATTTTCTTAAGATAAAACTAAAAAAATTCAACTATTATATAACTACAACTATAATATATATATATATATATATAAATATTATTTTATATTAAATGTAATATTACTCTAAAACTAAAAAAATGAATTTATTCACTTATGGAGAATTTATTTTTAACTTTGTATATTGTTTTAGACGGATATTATAATTTTAAAGGAAGTTATAACTTATTGTTGCAACTTCAAATACGTTTTTTCAAAATTGAAATTTACTTTAAATCATACAAAAAATTAACGAAACATTTAACGATTTAATTGAATTATGATTTTTAAATTACTTTATATTATTTATTATACTTTTTTATTGAATATTATTTTTTAAAAAATCAATGTTTCGAAAGTATTTTATGTACTTTTAAAGCTATTAATAATTCAATTGCAAAGTGTTTTATTATAAATAAAAAATTATGAATCATTTTTAAAACGATTGTCATTGATTAATCCTAGTATCTGTACACGGTGTCGGAAAATTTTTAAGACTGGTCTCATAAAAATAAAACAGTTTATTGTGTCAACAATTTTTTTGGATTATTCAAAATAAGCTTCTTATTCATTTATACATCTTTGGAAATGATTGTAAAACAATCGAAAATAATTGGAAAACTCATCTTCCGATAGGCGTTTTAGACCGTCACGGTGCTTTGAATCTCCTCTATCGAATCAAAATGTTACTTTTCAATTTCATTTTGAGTGTCAGGAATAGCCAGAAGTCTGCCGGAGCCAAATCCGACAAATAAGCTGGGTGTTCTTCTTGGCCAAAAACTCCTTAACAATTCTGCATTTGTGTGCAGGAGCATTGTCATACAAGATTCGGACCTCACGTTTGGACCTTCCACGCACGATTCGTTTCAGGAGGCGACCCAACACTCTCAGATAATACAAACCATACATTATCTGGTCTTCCGGTGTGAATTCTTTAAAAATGATGCCACGAGAATCAGAGAAAACTGTGATCAAGGGTTTGACTGCTATTTTGCAGGCATTTCTTTGGTTTTGGATCGTCCACACCCATCCATTTGGTACTCTGACGCGTGGTGAGTGGCTCATATTGGAAATATCAACTCTCGTATCCAGTAACGATGTTTTTAAGGAACATGACGTTCTTATCAGCCGTTTCTATCATGTCGACACAGTGCTCAATTCTCGCTGATCGCCGGTGAGATGGTGAGGAACAAAATGGGCGCAAATCTTTCTACTCTGAAAATCTTTCATCAAAATTTTGTGTACGGTATCCTTAGATACCTCTATCATATCCCCCGTCAATCGAGTTAATAAACATCGATCAGTTTTCAAGATTTCGACTACTTTTCTGACATTGTCTGCGTTACGCTCTTCTTTTAATGACCCCTGACCGAAAATCGTTCTCAATTTCTTCTCAGCCATCTTTGAAGAGTGCAGACCACCGGAAAACAATGGCACGTTAACATAGCTTTCTCTCCATTTGCTTTTTGTATCATTTCAAAAGTTTTTGTGGCAGTTTTTCTAAGCTTGAAACAAAACTTGATGTTTTCGCGAATTTCGAATCCATGACGAGGTAGTAACAGTTGATTTTGGAAAAAACCATAAACAGAGTATATATACTAGAAATCTGAAATTCTCTAGGTTGATTGAGTTTTTGTTTAACTATTTAATACAATTTTCAGATTACAGATGGCGCTGCTCTACGCAAAGTTAAAGCATGCTTAAAACTTTTCCGACACACCGTGTATTGTTGGTACAAAATTTTATAAAATTGTATTTACATAGTGTATAAACTATGTAAATAACCAAAATATAAACCAAAAAAATTAGTTTACAGGTTTCTAAGATATTTTGTTGTTGTTAAATAATATTTCTAAAATTTAATTTACTTTAGTCAATCTAGATTTGTTACATTTTAATATAGAATTATGGGAAATGTACCACAACTTTTTGTTTCATTTAATTTTAAAAAGAAGTTTATTTGATAAAATAATAAATATATAAAAATATTAAATATTATTACATTAAATATTAAATATATTAAATTATATTAATATTATATCTATTGATAAATATATAAAATATATATCTGAATTTTAAACTACGTGCATTTGTATTAATTTATTATATTAACTCGAATTAAATTTATAATTTAATACTTTCTCCATAAAAATAAAAAACAAGTGATCATAATTCTTGTGAATAACGACTGAATATCAATTCTCATCAATTCTATACTATTTTTATTATAGATACTAATATAATACTAATATATTTATTATAGATACTAATAACAGCTAAAAACTTTCTTATATACTAATGTAGTTAATTAGAAAATTAACTAAATCATTTGTGTTCTCTGTTAAAATAAATAAAGATAAATTATAATTGTTTAACACAATAACAAAATAATAATTAATTTATTATTTTAAATTATTATTTATTTATTGAATAATCTTTTCAAACATTTAACTATTAGATACAATTATATCTTTTTAAAGCTTGGATGTCTTAAAAATAAACTAATATTTTATTACTTTTTTCTAATTATTCGTAGATTATAATTAATAAATTAAAAACAAAACTATAAAATATCTTATTTTCTTAAATTTGTTTATTTATAAGATTATATTATTTCAAGTTATCATCGAATTTTATGATAATAAAGCAACAATGAATTGTTTTATCTATAATTTACTTTTTGATCAATTTATTCTAGTACTTGATATATTATATGCACATTTATGAATAATATAAAGATTAATTATGATTGATTTATCTTTTAGTTTTAATATAAAATTCATACTCAATTTAAGTTAACAAATATAAAATTTATCAGTGTAATATACACAAATTGGTTCATCTTAATAAAAAACAGTATTGTATATACTCAATTAAATTATCAGTTTTTTCTATAAAATATCTTATTTAAGTTGCATTTATTTTAAACTACATATTTTAATATAATATTGAAATATAATTGCCATATATTATTCATGCAGTTGAGATTAATAAATTTTACCAATGCATATTAAATATTTAATATCATAAATCAATTTAACAATAATAAAGTTTACCAATTAAAATAATGGATTTATTTTTATATCATGTCATTTTATTCATTTAATTTTAAAATAATAATGAAAAATTAAGAAAATCAAAATAGTAAATATTAGTTAAAAAAACAGATACTATTAAAATTTACAAATACTTTCTATTCATTGGAGTATTTGCATTAAATTTCTTATCTCGAGCACGAGGATACCATCTATGTTTTGTAGTAAATGTTACTGCAGCAAGCTCATTTGGTAATAGTTCTTTATTAATTTTATGAAATATCTGTTTAATATCTTTATTTCCTATTTTCAATATAGAATTTGCTTCAGATTTGTTCACAGGTATTGGCTTTGAACATTCATAAGGAAATGGTTGTTCTGGATGCCAACAAACCATCATATCATCCATAAAAACAACGAATTCAGATGATAATGTGGCATAAGAATACATAAAATTATGTTTGTATAATGTTTTTAATAGTCTTATACCACGGTTCATCTGTAAATAAATTATATAGTTTGAAATTAAATTATATTACATACAAATAAAATACTAAAATCAATATTACAATTTAAAAAAATTTTTTTAGTATTAATATTATTTACAAATATTAAATAATAAAACAACTTAGTACATACTTACTATATTTATAATGTTTTTATTTTATTTAATATCGAATATAAATCAGAAATACGAAATTTTAGATGTACCAACTGCCTTCACTATTTAACCTTTTATCTCTGCTTCAAGTTTCAATTTTAACTATAATATTTATACGAAATTTTTTAAATCTTATAAAATTTGATTGCTCGTAATAGTTTAAATTAAGTTATACAAAAATTTAAAAAAATTATATAAGATGGATATACAGATCTAAATGATAATGCAAAACTTTGAACTAAAACATTATGAAAACATTATGATTTGAACTAAAACATGTGCAATTATCAAGAATAAAATTCAAACATTTAAGATAATTTGTATTTTTTTTATAAATTCTTTCAAAATATAAAATTACAATAAATATCTAAATATATATAATTTTATAATTTTTTATAAAATAAATTAATACAATTGTATTTTGTACCATTATTACTCCAAACTTAACCTTAACCTTAATACGATAATAAAATTATTTTTCAAATTTTAATATTCAAGATTTTTATAAGATTTTAATTTATTTAATCAAAATTTAATATATTTACCTCAAGTTAATAAATTACGTTTATTAAATAATATACAATATTTTATTTATAATTTTTTTTTAGAAAATATTGAATTTTTAAATATTTGTTAATATAAATTAATGATTTATATTATTTATTATACACAGTCTCTTTAATTTATTTCATAGAAAAATTAATCGAAAATAATTTATTTTAAATCAGATAACAGCCTTTAACAAATTAATTATTTACTTATGTATTATTTGTCATTTCGAAATTAAGGTGGGTAAAATAAAATATATCCACATGTTCATTTTTTATTTTCTTTATTATAAATTGATTTTTACAAACAATTGTTTTTTGAGATCCATATGTTCTATCTTCAAATTATCTGAAACAAATAATCCTTTTATCATTTATACTTACCATTTAAAAATCTAGGAGCTCTATTAATCTGTACTGATATTTCAGCTACAAAAAGTGTCACTGTAAAGGTCACTTTCACAGTCATCCCTAATAATGTATTTTAATATCCAGTCATATAAGATCAAAGTAGTTCTGTATGAAGTAAAATAATAAAACAATATAGTTTTCAATTATTATTTCCTGAAAGTATTAAGATATATGAAATAAATTTATGACAACTAACTTGGGACACTGGTTAAAACAAGAAACACAACCACAGAATCCACCAAAAGTTTTAAATTCAACTAAAAATGACAAATTAAAAAAAATTTAACTAGCCACAAGCACTAACAAAATGCAAATGAATTATTATCTTAGCAACTAATAAAACTATTACTTCACAACACCTTTAATTTCACTCAACTGAATTAAACAAACTGAAAAACTTTACCAACAAGAAAAACCAAGAATCATAATTAATATATAATTTTTCCAAGCAACTTGTTTCTGATTTAGATCCCAATTTGGACCTTAAAATTAACTAAACTTTAAACTTTTTCAGGTGATAAATGTTAAGAAAAAAAAAGGAACACATTGGGAAATTTTTATCTGCATAATGGTATCTATTTTTTTTAGATCACCAAATACACTTATAACCACTGCACCTTTATTGGCAACTGAGTATGATTATGGCAAAAACTTCCATCCATCTCAAATACGCGTTTACAAGTATTAGGCAATTTAGATTCAGAAAATTGCTACATACTCAGGAGCAAGGACACATCACTTTTTTACATCACTGTACACAATTTTCAAAATTTTACGAATTTACTTATTATTTTTAGAATATTTCAATGACCACAAAGCACTGTCTTTTTAGTCTGATTTGCACTAAACCTTAAACTTCTTTTTGCGAATTTCACATAAGTAACATAATTTTCTTTTATATTTTAAAATTTTAATTAATTGCGATATGTAATTTTTTAACGAAAATTTGCTGCTTTTAAGCTGATGTTGCCTTTTGATCACTGTCTCACTTTTTTTATACACAATATAATTATCGTTAAAAATGAGACAAGCAATATTACAATCACTGTAAATACTTTTACAATGTGATGCACAACTAATTTTACATATTTTTCATTAATAAAATAAAATGAAAACGCAAATGTATTATAAGTGCTTATTACATTTTATATTATTTGTCCAGATCTTTCACATAATCTTTAAATTTAATGATATCTTCAATTCCTAATGGATATATCATTGCAACAAGTATTTTTTAACTTCCTAAATGACTTATTGCTTTACTATAATGAAATATGAGTAATGCTTAACAAGATAATAAATTATTTTCTTCCAACAATTATATGAGGTTTTATTACCATTATAATAAGAAAAATCATATTTATAAATATAATATAGGTATTATTCATCAGAAGTAAAATAATTATATTCTTATTTAAATTAAAATAACAAAATAAATCAGTAAAAATTCATATATAATGTACTTTGATTATATCTAATTTTTAATCTGTACATTACTCTTTTCAAAAAGCATCATTAAAGAAGAATGTGAAAGAACTGCGTACAGATTTAGTTTTAAATTTATTTTATAGAATAAATGTTTCCTTATTTGACATTTAAGAATTACAGTAAGACTGTAAACAATGGCGTTAAAAATGATAAGATGTTGACTATTCCATTTCAATTTTTCTTATCATGCATGCACGACTAACCCTTAAAAACTTATAGCTACAGTTACGTAAAAACCAATCTTTCAAAAATGAACTATTTCTTGTAGTGAATACATAATTTGGCTGAAAAAATCATTACAAAAAATTGATTTTTAATAAACAACCATAATTTTCAAATAATAAATTGTGACTCATGACAATTCTAATTAATATTTCTTAAAACAAATAAGTATTAATTTTAAATAAGTAATGCTGTTATCATAGAAAATTATAAAACAACAATTTTACAAATTAAATTTGGTATTTCATCTTATCAATTAAATTTGAAATATTTAAATTAAATGAAATACATAATAATTATCAAAAATATAAATTTATTTGATTATATCTTTTTACCAAATATTTGAAAATGTTTTTTTAAATAGAAAAGAAGACAATGAACAGATATTTTAATATTTATTTTATATACTTTTAATAGGTTAATTCAATTTTCATATTTTATATAATAAACATGATCTACATAATTGCTTTGTAAAAATATAAAAATCGTAATCTTTAGTTTAAAAATAGAAAAACTATTAGTATTAATTCATGAAAAAATTTTAAGAAAAAACTAATTATTTAAAATCTTATATCATTTTATAAAATTAATATTAACTTTATATATTTTCATACTAATTTAATTGCATGATCATTTTTTAATGATCTTGAATATGGAATATGAAAGAAAATAAAACAAATTTTTCTTAAATGTTTCTATAAGAATACTCACAAAGCTAGTATTATTATAATTAGAAAATTGAATATCTCAATTAAAATTAAAATGTAGATATAAAAAAGCTTTCAACTACATAGTATGTTATATCCTTTAAATTATTTCTTATTTTAAAAAAATGAATACAAATGATAACAGCAGCACTCATCATCATGTCACAAAAATTTATAAACAATGACTTGTAAAAACAAGTATTAGTAATATGAAAAAAAAATACAATTCATTTTACAATTACAATTTTCGGCACTTATTCATTCGTGCTTTAAATGAAATTTTTAAAGAATAAATAACACACATTGTCCAATTAATAAATTTGCAACTAATATTGCTGTTAAAAAAAGAACACCTGTTAGATAGTTCCATTTTATTTCTAAAAATCTATATTAAAAAACGTATTAAAAACTATTTCAATATTTAAAAATTACTTCAAATATAAGCTATAAATAATAGAATAATATAATATTGTATAGAATATTAACTATATAGTATATAAGCTTTAATATTTTAAATCAATAATCTAAGTTTTAAATTTTGTAATATATTTTCAATTTTTTATCCGTTTGTATAAATAAATTGTATAAAATAATTGATTTAATTTTCTAAAATTAATCTAATTTTAAACTATCTTCATATAAATTTAAAAGTAATTTTTTTTGGTAAATGATTATGTCCTAGAGTAATTGGTAAAAGAAATTATGATAAAATAAATTGTTATTCTTTTACTCTCATAATCTGATTCTATTTTTTATATTTTTGTTTAATTATAGCACCAACCATTACAAACTTCAAATTTTTGGTTTTGATATTCTATTTAATTAAAATTAAAATGTGACTTCATTTTTAACAGATGTTCTTTAATTATTAATTAAAGTGAATTCGTTATTACTCAAAATATTAACATTAAAAATGTTTGTCATCAACATCATCATCATAACTGTATAATTTATGCCATCAATATTATCATTATTTTATCATCCACACTGGGGATCCTTATTTCCGAAAGATTAAATAAAATAGAATTTGTATGAAACTTTCAGTTATATTTTTCATAAAAGCAAAATAATCTACTTTAAGATTTTAAAAACTAAAATAATGAAAATATAAAATACTTCATATTTTAAATTGAGAAATTAATTTTTCGTATTTTAAAACTCAATAGCATGAAATTCAGTAAGACTTATATTTGCATATGAAAAATGTCTGTTTTAAAGCAAAATATAAATTTAGCTTTAAAGTCATCTTATTTATATTATGTTCCATAAACCTTTCATTTTACTTTAAATATTGTACAAGTGTGTAAAACGTAAAAAACTTTAATAAAATTTGACTCACTCCTAAAAAATATTCTTCATTTTTGGTCTCTCGAAACTTTGGATCCCCTTAAATCACCTAATCTATAAAAGTTCAGTTTATGCTTTTTACAAAAAAACATAATCCTAAGCACTGCCACCCTTCACTACAACAATGACCAAATGGTCTTCTTTCAATCCTTCCTCACTTAAATTTGGGCAAGTGCGTTTCAATAAATCTGTTGAAAAAGCACAGGGTGGAAAAGCATACAAAACTCCAGTCCCTTCTGTATCCTTATTTAACAATGAAATCACTCCAGCTGCTTCCTTCTGCTTAAGATATGATACTAAGTTTCTTAATGGTCGCGTTTGCACATTCGCATCATCATTTGTAATTGCTCCACTGGATCCAGCCAAGCCTAAGAATATTGCATGTGAACTGGAAGTTTGAATTCTTTTGGATACATCGTCTAGTTTAGGTTGATCCAAACGTAATCTCTGAGTAATTCTAAGCATATGCTTGCCATCTTCATCTTTCATTAAAGAATCTATAATATCTATATCTCCATCTGTTAGATGGAATTTAGCAGGAAATAAAGAATTTTTTAAGATTAAAGCCCCCTGCCATACTGCAATGGATTTTCTTGCAACATCAGGTAAAGTCCTTGAACTACCAAGCATTCCTGTTCTTGTATTTTCTGAATCCGAATCAGAATCCACAGGTCTTCTTCTAGGTGACCTCGATCTCGATCTGTCTACTCCAGGTTCCCGTGAAAGTGACCTCCTAATACCTCTGGGAGCTTCGTAATCAACTTCTGGTGGTGGTCTTCTACCACTGGGCCAATCGTTTTCCTCTCTTGGATAACTTCCTTCGGGATACGATCCTCGATAAGCACCTCTTCGACTTCCTCCACGACCTTCATGCCAAGAAGCTGAGCCTCTACCCCTAAAACTTCTGGAAGAGCTATAATTAAACTCTCCTTCAGGGCCGTATGGATCATAACCAGTTTCATAGTCGGTTGGTCTCGTTCTAAATTCAGCACTATCTTCAGGATATGGCCTTGGTTTAAATCCAAAGCCTGGAGTCACATCTGCAAAATCTACACGTAATCGTCTATCAGGTCCACCAAGTGGAAAGCCTCGCATCTCCTTAACAGCAGCCTGTGCAGCATCTATTGAGTCATAAAGAATATAGGCATTACTATCCCCTTTAATATAATCAATTTTCTTGATGGCACCGAATCGATCAAACTCTCTTTCTAATTGAGCTACAGAGGTCCAAGGTCCAAGACCACCCACCCAAATTCGTGTTGTTGGAGTAGCCTTACCATAACCTATTTTACACTGGAATTTTCCAATATATTGTCCTGATAGTTCAACTTTACAGCGATGGGCCATATCTAGGGTTTGGAAGCGCACAAAAGCATAAGCATTTCCAGTGCCTGGAGGAGGTCTTTTAATATCAATATCATCCACGATTCCATATTTACTAAAAATTCTTCGTAGCTCTTCTTCAGTTATGTTAATTTCTAAATTTCCAGCAAACAGAGTTCGAGTTGCTAAAGGGTCATCTTCGGGAGATACGTGATGTAAGTAGTTTGGAAATTTATCCTTTTTATTTTCAACTCGTTCAAAACCATGTACTGGATGGCGTACCATCATGTGTCTAGGTGGTCCATAATGGTGAGGAGGACCTGGATGAACATGTGGTGGTCCATGATGTAAAGGTGGTCTCACAAAATCGTGATGAGGAGGAGGTAAGGCATCTCTTCGTAGTTCTCGAGGTGGTATTCCCACGGGTGGTCCATAAACTCTGTCATATCTTTCAATAGGTCTGTGTCTGTCAGTTGGTCCAGGAGACCTTGGATAGTAACGGTCATAATCAGGTGGAGTTATAGAACGTGGACGTCTATAAGGTTCAGGCCTTTCATACACAGACTCAACTAAAGCTAATTTATCGTATATAGGGATTCTGGGTTTGGCATACTTTGCATCTCTAGCATCTTCATGACTACGAAAACATACATACGCCACTCGTTCATCAAGTTCATGTGCTATTTTTATAGAGAAGTCACCAAACTTCTTATATTCTCTGTAGATGGTTTCCTTCACAGCTTCATCGCTCGCTTTCGGATGGATACCACTAACACACAATACTTTATAGCTGTAAGGACGTTCTGCGGGAATTTCCCTAGGTGGACGAGGATATTCATCTCGGTGAGAACCAGATTCTATATAGCGAGAACGTGGTGGTGGTGAAGGACTTCTGGCACCTCGACTGCGTCGCCGAATTCGTTCCGGAGTTATACGCTCATCACTCGAGTCTTCGTATCTGAAGATGTAGAAGAACCTCTCAGTATATTGCTTGTTTAATTGAAAAATATAAATACAAAATTGGTGAAAATAGAATCTTCAAACATTACTTTAAATTAAATTACTTACAGTGAAACTATTTGTTACTTCTTGTAAAAGAACATATTAACCAATTTAAGATTTTATACTTTACTGAATTCTATAACTGTTGTATCAAAATTTTTTTTTAGTCAAACAATCATTGATAAAAGAATTTAAAAAAAAAACTAATTATATAAAATGTATCAAAATGTATATTGTAAAGTTACAAAATGCAAATATTTTATGTATGATTTTTAATTTAATAATATTTATTGTTACTGATTAAATACATATTTTTAATTTATTTAATTAATTATTTTTATTTCAACTTTTATACATGTATTTAGTTTATTTTGATAATAATATTTATTTATTAATTTTTTTACATTTCTTTAAAAGTATAATAGACTAAATTACTTAAATAAGAAAATTTGATTGCCTTTATTATCAATTATTGAAAACTCATCCACATAATTGATGTGAAACAAATATATATTTTTATTTTAGGACTACTTACAGTAAAAATGAAATTAATATTACTATTCATGCTAAAATAAAATTAAAGATAATTAGTAAAAATTTATATTTAAATACAAATTTTGTCAAATAAGCTTAATAAATTAAATAATATACAGTGCACTTTTTCGAAAACATAAACTGTACAAAGATTGAAAAATAAGTAAACCGTTTTATATTAACCATTTACTTATAATACAGTATTCAAACTATTATCATATTTAAGACAATCCAGTAGCATTTTGTTGAACACTGCTAAATAAAAATTATTTCAGTTCTTTTTAATGCATTTTTAATTTTACTGAAAATTATGAATACATATAGTAAATAATTTTTTTTTAATAATAAATAGAACTTTTATTGTACATTGTTTATATGTACAGCATTATTTCATAATAAGATTTGATTTAAAAATACATTTGTAATGCATATTGAATAATATAATTTAATTATTTACAAATTAGAACAGAAATTGACAATTATTGATAAAAGGACTGTTTTAATTTCCAAAAAATTAAAATTCATAAATAATACATGTTGTGTATGATGATTTATGCCTCAATAAATATAAACTGTATTAAAAAGAAAAATACCTTCTAACTATTCAATACAATTTCTAATAGTCATTATTCTATAGTTCATGTTTAAAATAAATGTTAGAATAATCATAAAAACAGATGCTGTTTTTGTGGAATAATAAAATTAATTATATTGTATTTAGTTCATTACTTGAAAAAATAAATGATATTAAAAATTATATCATTTGATTAATAGATAAATATTATTACAGATCTTGATGGATCTAACTTAAAATTCCTTGATAAATAAAAGTTTTGTATTTAACAACTGTTAAAACTAATACAAATTAATATAATATTTATATCACATTATTATAAGGTGAAAAACGAAATATCTTTTTCTAAATATGAAGAATTGTTAATTTAAAATTTAAATAAAATTCCAACTGAAAAATTTTATTGAAAAGAAAAACAGAATAAAATTAATGATTAATGTAAAACAAAAAAACAATAAATTAGAAATAAATAAATCAAATTAAAATAGTTTTCATTATTACTATGAATAATAGTTCTATTAAAAGTTCATTATTTTCTATTTTATTTTTTTTTAAATCTCAGATTTATTTAATAATTGTCCAATTGAAAATAAAGAATTTTAAAATAAATCTTTAAAAGTATCTTTGATTAAAGTGGTCATTATATGTATAACTATTGGTTGCATTATTGAAACTAACATACATATTCAATTATAACATACATATTTTTCTAAATTTGGAAAACTTAACAAACTATTTGCATTTTTAATTACCTC
Organism: Ceratosolen corneri; assembly: GCA_030522565.1. Classification (NCBI taxonomy): domain Eukaryota; kingdom Metazoa; phylum Arthropoda; class Insecta; order Hymenoptera; family Agaonidae; genus Ceratosolen; species Ceratosolen corneri. The sequence goes on from JAPYYT010001762.1 coordinate 41,020, forward strand.
TTGATAATATTTATTTTCTTTGTTTTGCTTCAAAAAAATTTCTAAAATATTTTTAATCATAACTACTCCATTTATAATTTATGCAAAAATAATTTTGATTATATAATATTAAATCTTGATAAATGTATATATTAACTATTAATTAAATAAACATTAATTTTTCAAATATACATAATTATTTTGAAAATATAATAATTTATATTTCTGTTATATAGTAAATTTTTATTTTATAAGGTATAAAATAACCAAAAAATTATTTTGTTATCAAGTTACATAAAATATTGATATAGCCCATTATTTAATATAAATTTTTATCAAAATTAAAAATATCTTATACTTTATAATTATAATTAAAAAAAAAACATATATATGTTTATTACCCTGTAAGTTGTACATTAAAACATTATAATCATGTACCCAAACACTTTACATCTTTACACGCATCTTTACTTATTATTTTTTAAAAAATAGAATAACAAAATAATATAAAATTTATGCCCAGTATTTGAAATAAAATAATTTTAGCTTAATAAAAAAGGTAATTAATATTAATATATAAATATATTATACTTGAAATAAAATAATTTTAGCTTAATAAAAAAGGTAATTAATATTAATATATAAATATATTATACATACATAATATTAACTTTAATTAATGCATTCAAACTTTTCAAAATTAATTTATTAAGCTTATATTTATTAACTTTCTCTTAATATAAGAAATATATATTTGTACTGAGTTCTATATAAATATATTTATTAAATATATATGAAATAAAATTTATATTGTGTAATAATTATTGTATTTTTATAATCATGTAAACTATAAATTTTATTAAATATTTTAATTTATTTTGTAGAATTATAAATTGAAAAATTGAATTAATTAATATTCATTGAAATATTGAAATGATCATGTTTATAAAACAAAATATTGATTTAATACATACTTCATAGAAAATTATTTGTTTTTTAAACACGAAACTTTTCTAGTTATATTTTATTAAAACATGTAGGAACTTCTAATACTCTATTCAATTTTAATAATTAATTTTTATAAAAAAGCAAAACTTTCACTTTAAGACAAGATTTTCTATAGTATATTTCTTCCTTAACACCAGATTTTTATATGCACAAACTTCCTTTAATCACAAAAGCTAGATCACTTTAGCCTCACTAAAATTTTAAAACAAATAGCATTAATATTAATCATATCAACACTTCATACACACTATATTCGGAACTATTAAATTTCTTTTGCAGTGCACATTCTAATCACTTAACATAATTTGGAAAAACTCACAATATAATTAAAAACAATAAACACATCCTTAAACAACAAGCCACTATAACAATTGTTCATACTAAATTTTCGAAAATTCCGCTGGCTTGTTCAGACCAATAATGTGTATAAAGAAAGAAAAATGCAAACGCAACACACGGAGAAGGAAGGAGGAAAGGGAGCATTTCTCAAAAGGAAGCAAAATGGTTGCAGAAACTCGCTTCAAAACAACGCGCACTCATGCACATACAAACGCCCAAAAACACTTAGGTCGAAGCCAGCGAAATATGTAAGAGGAAAAATTAAATAAGTCGTTTCTCAACAAACCGAAAAATCTGTTCACCAAAAATAGCAATACAATTTGTGTATTAAAATATTGTAGAGCAAGCGCCCCACAGCACATACACAACACTCACCGTCCGATCGATGATCTGCCTCGCTTGACGCGCGGAGGTGGCGAGTCCCGACTTGAGCTGCGCTTCATGTTGTTTCGGATCTTCACCGTGATTTTGTGTCTATCGTCCCTTGGAATCCCAATCATCAACGCTATTCTTTGGCCACCTTGATGTAAGACACGTTGACACTGATGATGATGCTACGCACCACCCACAACTGCTGCCGCTTCTGCTTTTACGTGCTATTGAAGTCGCAAGATTAAAGAGCCAGACGAGCACTGGCAAAATAGAAAAGCCTTACGCTCAAGAATTAAATTTTGTTCAAGGTGTGAATTTTTCAATATTATTATAACGATAACAACGGTGCGGAATTGGGAAAGGAAAGAAAGAAATGCGTGGTTCCCGAAAAGAGACAAGAAGCCCGTTTGCTTCTTTATGCACACAGCCACTCTATATTCTGCCACTGGCAAATATGGCGAAGCGTGCCCGCTATCTTTTCCGGTTTTCCCTCCCCCGTTTTTAGTATTGCCAACTCAATGTCACTAATTTCAAAGCGTACAACTTAGTAGAATTTGAAATTCGAGAACTTTGTCGAATATCTATACATATCTATATAATAGACCAAGTTTCAAAACTATAGCCTAATATTTAATTATTATGAATATTTATTTATAAAATGATAATTAATATGTGCAATTGTAACGCTGTATCGACCAGTATTTACGAAAATGTCGGGACTAAACAGGAAAAAATTAAATGAATTCTGCCATTCTTTTATTAATAACATGTACAAGACTAAAAATGAGAGTTTCAGAGTATATAATGCAGTGCAGTTTTATTAATAAAATAAATTATAATTATTAATACAGTAAATGCATCTAAAAATATTTTATCGCTTAATTATCGTATTTTTAAATTATCGCTCTTTAAATTAAAAATAATCATTTTTCAAATTCTTTCAAATACATTTTTAAAAATCCTTCCTAGCCAAATTCATTTACATATAATACCTTGAACATTATTTTTAAAAATGTTATTAATTATTTATAAATGCTATTGAATTATAATAATGAAAGCTGTTTAAGCTATAGAAAATTTTCTTTGTTAAGAGATTAATGCATAGAGGTTGTTTTTCTGCACTTATGAATATTATCAAATAGAAAAACTTTAATATATATGAAAACTCTAAATAAAAAATCCATAATTTTTTAAAATAAAATATAAATAGTTAAAGATTAAATCAATTGATTTATTCAAAAATTAAATTTGTTTCATAACTTTAGTCATTTCAAATAGATAAAATAACAACGAAATAGACATTATGTATACGATAAAATAGAGTAATAAATAATTACATTTTATTGAAATGAGAATATTTTTAAAATAGTAGACATATCTACTCTGCAAGTGAAACATTTGTAAAGAAATTGTAGCCTGTATAATTTATTTACAAAAAAAATCAATTATATCAAAAACAGATTATAGTATTAATATACGTAAATCCATTATATATTTATATGACTTAGCTAATCTTACAGATCATAAAGAAAATTATATAAAAATAATCAAATTTAATAAGTACCAGATTGCATCAAAATCAATATTAAAAAAAGAAAGTAATTTCTTAATTGCTAAATAGCCTAAATAAATAATCTAATAAATTAACAAATAAAACATATACAAGAATAATCAAAATTGAAATGAGTATCAAAAATTTTATAATTTATTATATATAAATTATATAATAATTTGTATTATATTTATTATTGTTTTAAATACAAATATATAAAATTTTTTATGTATAATTTCGATCTATAACTAAAATTGTGACCTTTCAAATTAATTTTAATTATGACAAATAAATATTAGTCAGTTCGATATTTTTACACTATTAGATCATGTATTAATTATTTTCAATTATAATTTTCAACTGTTATTAAAAGTAATAATGGTTTAAAAAATGTTCGAAAAATAAATATAAAAACTACTAAAGATTATATGTAATATTCATGCAATACAAACTTCTCTAATAAAAGAATTTATAACTAATTTGCATTGAATATTATATGTAAAATAAATACTATATTCGATTAGATTAATCAATTTAACAGTTTATGATCCTAAAAAAATAGAAATTCAAGCGTTATTTTATGTTTTTATCAATTTCATTATAGTACTATATTTTTATTATAATATCGATGGTATTTATTTTAAAAATTACATGCTAATAATGGTCAAACTAAATACCTGCCAATTCTATGCTTTTATAAGTGACTTCATATTGAACATTTATGTAGTAAAACTATTACAAAAATTTGATCAATGACTATAAATGGACATTCAATAATTTAACAAAATTTATATTTATTGAAAAAGACTTCTTGAATATTTTTGATTTATGAACAGTAAATCCTTAGCGGAAGTAATTTTTACATCGCAAGCATTTTTATAATATATTATTTTTATAAATATTAATATGCAAATAATATAATTAATGCTCTAAGATTTGGTTACATAAACAAATTAATTTATATTTCAATAATATACATTTCAATGCAGATTATCGTTTATGTGAATATTTTATTTTTAATGATGCTAATAAAATATATTTTTACCATTTTATAAGTATTTAGAGTAATGAATCTTAGCAGAAAATTCAATAATATTGAATTCTATTACTATATAATATTATTTATTTAAATAAATGTTCTTTTAGTAAAGACTTGCAATATAATAACACTATAAAATGGTTGTTACGACTAAAAAAATTAATTTATATGTACAAAAAAATTAAGTAAGACAACTTAATTGAAAATTGATCATATTTAATAAGTAATATGTTTTGCAGATATAAAACGAAGAAAAAATTGAAATGCAGGATTACAAAACCATACGAAGATATATAAAATATAATAACTATAATAATATGAAAGATAAAATATTATTTGGGATCAGCAAATTTATAGAAGAGTTTATATGATTAAAGAATCAAGGTATTAAGAGGACAAGTGAGAAACAAGAAAAGAGAAATATTACCATGAAACAATTATAAAAATAAAAAATAGCGAATATAATATTAAGTAAGTAGGAAATGAGTAAAATGTAAAGTTTACGAAAAAAGAAAAAAATTAACGTAATAGAAAAGTAGTAATAAAAGAAGAAATAAAACAAATACTTGAAATAGAAAACACATAAGTATTAAAAAAAAGGGAAGTGCATTAGAAAATAAGGAAAAGGTGAACAAATGGGAATGTAAATAAATAAAACACATTGGTGATTTAAGACAAAAATTACACTTATTATTTAAATGGCATGAGTGTAAAATCTAAAGATGTATAGTCACTGAGTCATAACTAAAGCGAAACATACTGTAGCCATTTAAAGATGAACTCAAATAAATGCAGGAATAGTAATAGAAATAGTATTGTAAGCATACAAGTATCTATGTATTTTCCAATATAGTTTTAAATAGATTTTATATAAGTTTGTAAAACTGTTTCTAACGAGTTGTCATGATTGAAAAGCAGTAAATCGTTGTTTACTCAATGTTAAAGAAAAATATGTTTTCAGCATATTTTCCAAATTCCTTTCATTTTTTATATGCAAATTTATCGCATTTATTAATTTCATTGCTATCACAATTTCCCACAATAAAATTACAACCATAGTATTGTTATCAAATTAATGACTAAAACACTGTTTAAATTTCAATATTAAAATTTTTTTACACCTCATTTCTGGATACCTCGATTCCCGAATTGTTATAGACTTTTATATATTGTTTTATAAGAATTAAGATATTATATTATAATGCTTGTAAAAATGATGGTTTTAATTACTATTTTATACAATCAAATTGATTTAATTAATTATAATTATATTAAAATGCTTTATTTTAGTTTAAAAATTTTGAAAAATATTGCTTTGTTGTAAACATAAATACGAAAAAAATAACTAAGAGAAAAAACGAATGGATGAAATAGAAGAAGGAAATAAAGAGGGAAAATAATATTTCATTAAATTTATGCAAAATAAAAAGGTGAATATTGTCGCGAATATTTATGTACGAAGGCAATTCTAAAATCATAAAAAAAAAGACAGAGATTGTTCACATGGATTGAAAAAGATAGTTGTTCGAGAATTGTTTGAATAGATTGATGAAATGTGAATTATCTGTGTTAAAAATGTGAAATATATTATACGTTATACAACGTTGATAATTAGCCATGAGCATTGCGTTTTTCTTCTACTACCCTTTTCTGGAATATTACATCGTTAATTTCGTTAATTTCTTTTAATAACAAATTAACTTATATTATTTTGGCATTTCATATATAATTTTTTTATTAGAGTACAAAAACAATTCCAATATAAATTTAATTCAATACCAATTATTCTTTAATTAATTTCAACTATATTTGTTCTTTAAAATTTATAATATAGATATTTATTTTATATAATATTTTTTTTAATCTTTGTCAATTCAATGAGTATATTCATCTAGTACAACAGCAGATCAATAGAATTTATTTTTATCTTGACATTAGATATAAGAAATTAAATTATTTTAAAAGCTTTAAATTACTAAAATAAAATAATAATAAAAATATTAAATGTTTTTAGCAAGAATTTTAATAAATGTGAATGTTCAATATAATTGAATAGATTGTTAATTATTGTATATTATGCATAGTATGTTTGATCGCTTGAAATTAATCCAAAAATTAATATAAATTAAAATAAAATGGTTAAATATATATGAAGTTAAAATCGTGTAAAAATCCTGTAAGCTATATTACAAAACCCAAACTTTAGAATTATTAAATGTACAAACTTTGGATTATACTATTCCACTTATATTTCTATTATATATTTACAATAAGATATTTTAAATAATACATAATTTCACTAGATTGAAATTAATTGATAGTAAAAATTGTTCTACATTTCTAATAAGAAAATTAGATAAAAAAAAATAAAAGGAATAATTATAATGAAGAAGAAAAAACAAAAAGGATATTCATTCTCAAATTTACCAGTATACAATAGTACATAACTGATAACATATAATAGATATGAATAAATTTACAATATGAATTTTTATAAGTATATCTAATTAATTTAATTTGATGTTAACAAATTATTTACCTAATGTAATAACGAATTTTGAATTTTAATAAAACAAAAATAAAAAAATAAAACAATTAAAGTTAACACCATATATGGCAACATTGCAAGAATCACTGCGCCATCTGTGTGGATTAACCTTATTTTCGGCAAATTAATTTTAGTAAGAATTGTTTTTAGTATAACTTTAGTATGGATTTATGAAAAATTGTATATATATTTTTAACAGTTCTATAATCTATCTGCTTGCACCATGTAATTATTACTAAAATTTACGAGTAGTATTAGTAGGTTATGATTTTTATAATTTACTCGGTTTTGAGAAAAATTTAAAAAAACACGTTTTATACTTCCCGTATGACTAATGTCAATTTGGACTTTTATTGTATAGTGATCAGCTGTAGTTAGAATATGAAAAAACTAATGTTTAAACTAATTGGATAATAAAAGTCTATTTAAGCTAGAATAAATTTGATAATTATATTATCCGGTTTTTATGATAAAATATAAACAATTTTAATACATTTAATAATTCATTTTGATCTGTAATTTTATAATTTAATTATTTAATTTCATAAAATATAAATTATTAGTAAATAAAAGAAGAAAATAGTGTTTATATTAATGTAAAATCATGTATAAAAATATTCCAAAAATCAAAACTTTTTGAAGAATTTGTATATATTTGATAAAATTATCAATTCATCATAATTTCGATGCAGTGCAATTGTGATTATATAATAAATTTGAGTAATTATGTATAGTTTTGAAGGAGATTATAGGCGTAAGCCTCAACAAAATTTAGCTGGTGCTAGTCGTAGAGATGAAAAAAATGCTCTCCTTCAACATGCTCATTTAGAGCGCTTAAAACGTGAACAACAACGTAATAAACACAATGCTACTGTTAAAATTCAAGCATATGTACGTAGTTTTATTGTAAGGCAATCAATCAGAAGACAAGAAAGATATGAATTTGATAAAATGCAACAAGCAATTGGTGTAAATCAAATAAACATATCTGAATTAATACCTTTTATAAAGAAATTATTCTTTTTTTATACTTACAAATGTGATGGGACCAGATTTATTTGGTTACTTCAACATGTTCTTAAACTTCAAGCAGAAATTAAATTAAATTTTGTTTCAAATTCAGAATGGTTATGGCGAATCAGGTAGAAATAATTTATCTTATAACTTATATCTATACTTATAACTTAAAAGAATAATACAGTTTGCCAGATTTATACAAATAGTATGATTAAAAATACAAAACTATCAATAATAAATGTTAAATAATAATAGTATGTTTTTAAATAAATAAGATTAATTACTTAAGACTAAAAAGTATTTGATTAAAAGGAAATATTATAAGGTATTTCCTTAAATATTATGTTATATTTCTTATATTATCAACAAAAAGCACTTATTAAATTTAAATAAAATATAAATATTTTAGTCTTGTAACATAACAAAAATATTTTAAGAAATTATAACAAAATATTGTTATTATTCCAATATTATTAACTAAAATATATTTATATAATTATTTTAACAATACATTAAAATTTTAATAAAATATACGATTTAATTTAATTTAGATTTAATTTCTAATTATATAAATATATAAACATTGTAAATGTAATACTTATATTTTGCAGATGGATACTTAAAATTTCTATGGAATATAGCCTTGAAACTGTATTAACAAATATAGCACAATCAATAGCTATACCTTTGAGAATTTTGGAAGTTTTTACCACACAAGAAGATAATGAAATGATCATTGAAAACCATTTTCATCTACACTTAAAAAAAATATTTGCTTATTTAGTGAAAAATAAATATTTTGAACAAGTCAAACAGTTAATTGAAGCAAAAATTCCACCTAATTTGGATTTATTAGGAATTCCACCAACTCCAATGACTAAATGGTTTTTTGAAATGATACAGCGACCTTTAAGTATTGTCAATCATATAGACAATGCTAATGAATTTTGTTTTTTGATTTTACATAAATTCTGCACAAGTATTCTATCTCAAAAATTGACAAATTCAATATCAGATTTTATTATTCCTGCTCTCTTGGAATTTAAAGAATTTCCATACGATAAATTAATCGATTGTATCAATCGCTATAATCCTCAACCTACTATTAGTTTATTACATTCTGTTCTTCAACTAGAACCTCCAGGATATTGTAAGTTAATTTTTATAATTTTGAAGTTTCTTTAATATTTTAGTAATGTTGAATTTAATTTTTTCTTACCCATTTATTAATAAATGTAAATGTTATAAATACATAAATATTTTACATTTTGTATATAAAATTTGAACTATTTCTAACATTAATAAAAATCATTTTAAAATCTTTTAAAATCTAACTTTTAAGAATAAAAAATATTGAAATTAATATATATTAATATGTAATTATAATGTTAATATAAACAGGTAAATCTAAAGGTAGCCTTATTAATTATCTCCAAGTCCTAGCATCACTTAGTTCCACTATAAATTCTCCATATGACCAAAATAACCTGAGTAGCAATCATAATAATGACTCTGACAGTGACAGTGATTTGGAAATAATGGGCAGCGGTGAGGCAGATACGGTACGTCATTGTATTGAAATGCTAAATAAAGAATACCGTGTACAAGGTATTCTCCTTGCTGCCGATAAGGGCGATGATCTCGTAGTCATGCAGGCCATTTGTCAATTGTGTCACAATCTCCTCATAACAAACAAAAACGCTATCCATAAATACAAACTTCTATATATGCTTGCCTTTAAGCCAACCTTTCTGAGGCAACTCTGGAGTAATTTACTAACCGTCAGTCAGACGTCACTTTTTGGCGGCTCTACACCTTATCTACATATTATATCGAGAGGAATTGCCCTTTCCGTAGAGGACACCACAAGGATCGTTCCGCTTTTAGCGGTATTTTGCTCACTCTTCAGTCTACTAATAGCAACATTGCACGATACAGAGTTTTTTATTGAGCCTTCAGGCATGGAACTTGCAATGACGAACAGTATAGATAGGGGGCAGCAAACTATGCCTTTTACAATGTATGACTTAGCCATACTCAGCTCACATTTGAAAGGAATTTGCCTCGGATTAGTTGAACTGGCCTTTCCAGATACCAGACCATCGGTCAGAGATGACTATAAGAATGCGGTTTTGGGGCCTTCAACCTCGATATCTTCGACTCCACAAAATACACAAATGTGGGCGCACCTTTTTAAGGTGACTAATATTGATATATTGACTAATCAATTTTTCATGGCACATATAAAGTTTATGATATTTCAACAAAATATTATAAAAACAATTTAAAGCTCATTTAAATTTTAAATCAAGAATAACGCTACTGATATTGTAAGCAACTCAAAACGCTACTAATTTAATTTATTTTGAAATACATTATGATGTAGTTAAAAATAAATAAAATTTTTGTTATCTGTAAATATAAAGTCACCACTTTGTAAAAATATCGGTATTTATTTTCTATTTTATAGTTTCTGCATAAAATTTTTCTTTTTTTTTTTTAGTCGAATTAAAATGTTTCTTAAGTTAATAATATAAAAATAATATAATAATAAAAATGATATATTCAAACTAAAATTAAAATAAACATTTTTATTACAATATAATTAGAAACATTGATTATCAATTAATTATAATAAAATGTAAATTTTTATAAATACTTTAATGTCAATTAAAAAAATGTTTACATATTTTTATGAATATGTGGATGTAATTTACTCTTTAAAAAACTATTTTTTAAATTATAAACACTTTGTATTTTTAAATGTAAGACATTTTATATTCGTAATTGTAAATATAAAAAATTTGTAATAAAGATTAACGTTCATACTATCGATTCCATTTAAAGTCCATCCAGTTACAAATTTATATGTTCCAATTAAAAGAAGAAATACATTACTTAGTTATATATATATTATATATATTCAAAAATGAAAATTTTTGTAATAACATATAAAATAATTATTTTCAATATCTTATACACATTTATATTAAAAATATAAAGAACTTTGACTAGTTTAATAAATAGTTTAATAAAATTAATAAATAGTTATTAATATAGTTAAATTAATAAATTGTATATTATTTAAAGAATTCTTTATTTGATGTATGAATACATCAAATACAAAAGAAACAATTTTCATTCTAAAAAATTAAAAATTCACGGGCTTTATATTGTATCCATGTTACTCCACAAAAGTAAAAAATTAAAATTGAAGAAAAATGTATATTCATATATAAGGTAACCGTGGGCCTGCTGCGTCAACTACATACACGCGACCTCAGGCGTCAGTTTTGCCCGGACGGCCACTGGATAGCTTCAAATATTGTTATTCCAATGAATAAACCTCAGGACTTTAGTCTTCGTCGACGTCGACTCCGCAACTACATTCCATTTCAGGGCTTGCGTATTTTCACTCGAGAGGAAATCGAGGATGGACCGCCTCTCTCCACAACTGAATTGCGAACTTTGACATTGCTTAGAGAGATTCCTTTCGTTGTGCCATTTAACGATCGCGTAATCGTTTTTCAATCATTGATTAATCGAGACAAATGCGAACAGCAAGGCGAGTTGACGCATTTCATGCAAGGCCCTTCCATTCACATCTCTGTTAGGCGAAACTATTTGTATGAGGATGCCTTTGATAAACTATCGCCCGAAAATGAACCAGAGATGCGACTTAAGATGCGAGTACAACTAGTAAATGCAGTTGGGCTAGAAGAAGCAGGAGTAGACGGAGGTGGACTCTTTAGGGAGTTTCTATCGGAATTGCTCAAAACGAGTTTTGATCCAAATAGAGGCTTCTTCAAACTTACCAAAGATAATATGCTCTATCCAAATCCGACTGTTCATCTACTCGTGGATAACTTTCCAAAGCACTACTTTTTTATAGGTAACATTAAATTTTTGTCATCTTATTTTTTATTTCATTAATTTAATTTTTTTTTTAATTCAATGAGTATGTGTATAAAAATTAAATCCACGAGTATCTAAAATTACCTTTAAGCATACTTGGTATACTGAACCTTTTATAAATTAGTTAAAAAACCGATTTAATTAAAAACTTTTATTTTTTCTGATTATCTGAAATATTTGTAAATAAAATTGTAATATTTTAAATTAACATAAATGGCACGTTTAAAGGGGTTTTTTTAATCTAAAGAAATTCCCGAAAATCTCAAAAATATATTTAAATGTAATTTCAAATACTGTTTAAATAACTAAAGAAATTATTTACAAAATACGAAGAATATATTACGTATAATCTAAAAACTAAAAAATAATTTTTCAACAGGTAGAATACTGGGTAAAGCTTTGTATGAAAATCTTCTTGCTGAATTACCGTTTGCCGAGTTTTTCCTGTCAAAAATAGTCAGCACACAATCCGACGTAGACGTTCATCATCTTGCTTCCCTTGACCCTATTATGTATCGCAACCTACTCTACCTCAAAAGTTACAAAGGAGACGTAACGGATCTCGGTTTAGACTTCACAATTTTGTCCGACGAATTAGGTAATTTACAATAGTTTTATTAAAATTATTTTAATTTTATTAATTCTGTAACTATATGAAAATATATAAAATATATATGAAGAATAGACACAGAGTGAGAAAATTCTAAAATCCTAATTTTATAATTGCAAACAATTTAAAAGTTGAAAACAAATTAAATTATATATTATAAGATTTTTAAATAAAATAATTAAAAAAATGTTTTCTTTAATATTTGTTGTATATTAAAAATATTATTCAAATTTAGGTACAGTTATTTTAAACTATATTAATACTAGCAGAGTTTATTTATAAAAGTACTTGCCATGGATCAATTTGAAATTTAAAAATTTTAAATCTAAATTTTTTTTCTCGATCAATTAGGTGAGAGGCGTATTGATGAACTTAAACAAGGCGGTACTAATATAACTGTTACTAATCACAATCGAATAGAATATATACATCTAATGGCTGATTATAAACTTAATAAGCAGATTAGAGCTCAGTGTCATGCATTTAAACAAGGTATAGGTAATGTTGTATCACTGGATTGGCTGCAAATGTTCAATAATAAGGAATTACAAGTGCTAATTTCGGGGGCACAAATACCTGTAGACGTAGGTGATCTGAAGCAGCACACAAATTATACAGGTGGCTATGCTCCAGACCATCCAACGATCGTTACTTTTTGGAAAGTCATTAATGAATTCAATGATCAACAAAAGAGTCAATTATTAAAATTTGTGACAAGCTGCAGTAGGCCACCTCTTCTTGGATTTAAGGTATTAAATCGTTTAATTTAATAATTATATAAAGAATATAAAATAATATAGTATTTCTACAATTTTTACTGACTTTTCATAATAAAAAATATCTATCTACAAAATATTTCATTTCTTGAATGAAAATAAATTTAATTAAATTTAGATTTAATTTAAATTTCAAACATATTTTTTTAAATATTCTATATTTTTAATATATCTTTTTTATTACAAATAACTTATAATAAAATTTATAAATAGCAAATACAAAAATAAATATATTATTAAGAAGTCTTTGTTTTTGTAGGAACTTGATCCTCCCTTTTGTATTCAGCTTGCTGGCAGTGTGGATCGATTACCAACATCTAGTACGTGTATGAATCTACTAAAACTCCCACAATTTCCAGATGAAAAGATATTGAAGGAAAAATTGTTATATGCGATTCAATCTGGTGCTGGATTTGAACTTAGCTAAAAAACTATTACGAATTCGACTTAGAAGAGCTTTCAAAATATTTAATTTAACAGTTATTTTTGTAATTTTAATTAAGTAAATACGTTTTCATATAATTTGAACATTTAGTTTTTCGTTATATAATTTAGTGGGTTTTATTATATATGTTACTTATATATTTTTTCTAATTATATATAATTTTAACGAAAAAATAAATAAGTTTAGCATATATTTATTAGTTAAACAAATTTATTAGGTTCCTGAAATTAGATTCAAGATTTAAATATTAAGAATATTTTCTTATTTACATATTTTAAAGAAATATAAAATTATTGACTCTACAATTTTACAATATTTTTAAAGGAAAGATTATTTAATAACATTACTTTACAAATAAAATGTAATAAAATAAATCTACTTTTATTAAAATATATTCACAAAATATACCTTTAGTCATAGAATAGTTAGTCATAGAAAGAATATTTAAAAATAATGTCTTCTTAATAAATAATATTGATATATTAAATTCTAATTTGGTATCTAATATATATTCTTTTGAATTATAAATAATCAAAGGTATAAGCAAAAGTCAGAATAATCATATAGATGAGCCAAAATAAATTAAACCTCAAATTGGTTCTTTATGCCTTGAAATTAATATAATTTTTCCAAGTTTTTTTTCTCAATGTTTTCTAATGAAAGTAAGAAAAGTTTGCTAAATTCTAATCACATGTAAATAATTTTTTGTAAAAAATTGATATCAAATATTTTGATATTACATATAGTTATATGCATTTGTTCAAAGTTGATCTAAAGTTCAAATTTGATCAAAAAATATAATGATTATTCAGAATAATATTTTATTGAATATATTTTAAATTCTAGAGTAATTTCCAGAATCACAAAATGTATTGATAAAGATTTTTTGCTTTCTTTTGTAAATAAAGTATGCATATTAATTGTTGAAACAATAAAATTAATTGCTTAATATAAAAAATATTATACAATTTGATTATGTTAATAATACATTATTTTATTTATGCATATACAATGCCGTAAATTTAATTCAATATTGGTTTAAAACTGAATAAAAACAATGTTGTTATGTAAACAAAACATTTTGTAATGTGTACATATATTTGTGCGACCTTTCGTAAATTTTGAAACAAAAATAAAAAATATTCACACACTTTGTATTGATTATTAAATTATTTGAAATAATTAATTTTTTTATATTAATTATATAAATATTAATAAGATATCAAGATACTTGATATAAAATATATATATACTGACAAAAATATATGAATATGTATACTAACATTAAAAATGTAATTTGAAATTTAATTTCTTAACTAATAGCAACATTAAACAAATAATTTTCAAAGTAGACAAAGTAGTTCAAAATTAAAATATATTTTTTATAGAACTATTTTAAATTAATAAAATATAACTTTTATCATATTATAAAAGATAACAAATAACTAATACTTATATACAGGATTTCAGTGTAAAAATGAAGAATGTCATGTATGATATGAAATTAAAAATGCTTCAACATAAATATAAAACTTACAAAATATGAGAATTTGTATAATTAACTTCATACCATACAATACATATTAATTTTGCGATTTTAAAATTTATAATTAGAAATTCATAATAAATTTAGAAATTATGAGCAATCATTGAAGAATTCTTACAATTTTTCTAATTTGTTTATTTTAGTGCTTTTCTTTATTTAAAATAACGGAAAATAATGTATTCATATTTATCTCTATATTTCATTCCAAACAATTGAAATTAAACAATCGAACAAAGAAAGCCTAAAAAAAATTTATAATCTTTTTTATATTAATTAATTTGTTATATATGATTCGAAATTCTTTTTTATGTCAATTGGTTTTCAAATGAAATAGTAATGAATATTATAAGATTATCATGAGTCACGAACAAATTATTCTAATAATTGAACTCGTATCTTGTAACTGCTGGAATAGAAATAATTCTAATTAAATATGATATTTGAGAGGGGTTAGAGAAAATGGTAGCAACTTCAAAGAACTAGTTTTTATTGCGTAATTTCAAATACCTAAACAATAAAACACTTCAGTGTTTACTTTTAATAATTTATAACTATCTAAAATTTTACATAAAATTAGTGCTTTTATTATTTTTATTATTATTCTATTATTATTGTTTTTGTTCCAAATTTTATTCTTATTATTATATTGTAATTGTTTTTGTTGTAAATATTTTTACATTAGAACCTGGAATTCTCTTTCATTCACTTGAAATTATTTTTATAATTTTTAAGTTTTTAGTTCATGGAATATCTTAGTTTTGTTACAATATTCGAAATATTTTAATTACGTTAAATGATTTTTATATTTTTTAAAAATCGCCTTCAAAATATTTTAAATTGTGTTAATATTCGTTATCAATTCCTAAAATTAAAGCCTTAAACTCTAAATTCAATTCAATATGAAAAACTATAATTATCCTCTATTTGATTTATTATTTGGTATAAAATTTTGAATTATAATTAAATTTAACAACTTTAATTTTACTATTAAAATATGAAAAAATGTTATTTTAATAATTATAATTTCATTATATTTAAAACTATACAAAATTTTAGATCGAATAATCATTTATTAAAATTTTATTATTTTTTTAAGATTAAGATTTAAGAATTTTATTTAGAATATTCAGGAGTACTTTTTGATATTAACCACGGATATCTTTAATTTTTCTATATGCATTAATTATTATTAAATTGTAAATAATAGTGATTATTTACCGACACCTATGCTTAGTATATTTAATTTATATTATACTTTCTACATTGACATTTTAAAAAAAAATCAATATGAAAATTATTAATATAATTAATATCATATTAATGTGAAAATAATAAATTTACATGAACAATGGGTTGTAACTGTTTGTACTGCGTCCAAAATACAAAGCCCAAAAAGAACAAAAGCGAATGAAGAATCAAAAAAAATTCAACATGTGACCTTACAGATAAAATGGCTTTATACTAGTAATCGATAAAAACTTCATGAATTACGTAAATTAAAATTTGAGATATATTTAAAATATTCAATAAAATTCGATAATTAACAGTTCGATTCTGCATAATTATTTTTTTTAATAAAAATAATGTTATCTTGGTATGTGATGAATATATATATTTATTTTATATGAAATTTCTTTTATACATTCATTTATTATTTTTCTAATAGTTTTTTAACTTAATTTTAATTTATAACCTAATAAAATAATTGTGTAACTCATAATAATATAATTTAATTTTGATTTTCATTAATTTCAGGTTCACTAATCCATTGTTTATTGTACATTGTTTATTTGTCTATTTATCAATCATTATTAGCTATTCATCATATTAATGTGATTAATATGTTCTTGTGAAGAGTCAATTATAATTTAAAAGTGATTTTGATAAGAATAAAGACAACTTTAGAATATCTTGATATATTATTTTATTTATAAGTTATCATCAAGACTTATTTACCTTTACTTTTTATCAAATATATCCTAATATTTTATATCAATGTATAATTATATATATATTTTTTTTTTTTATAAAGATATATGCATATATATATGTATATATCATTATCAAAATTAATTAAAAAAATTAACAAAGTACTGATTAAATAGAGAAATTAATTATGAATTGGTCAATGATTTCATTGATACTATGTATTTTTGGATTTTTAAAAGAATTTCGTCCAAGTGAATTGTATGTTACAAATTATCTAGGTGGTTCTTGGAAAAATTTTACACAAGATCAAGTAAATTAAAAATTAATATAACAACTAATTATTAAATATATATTAAACAACTTATTCAATAAATATTTTTATATAAATTACTTTAATTTTTAATTATCAAATATTAATAAATTTATTTAATTTACTTAAACTGTATTCTAAAGTATAAAATTATTACAGATTAATCAAGAAATTTATCCTGTTGGAACATATTCTAGTCTTGCAACTTTAATATTGGTATTTTTATTAACAGATTTGATTAGATATAAATATGCTATTATATTATGTGGTCTTTCCGGAACAATTGCATATATAGTTTTAAGATTTGCAACAACAATAGCTCATGTACAAACAGTGGAGTTTCTTTATGGGCTATTATTATCAACAGAAGTAGCATATTATACTTATATATATGCTAAAGTCAATAAACAACATTATCAACAAGTAACGAGTCATACTAGAGCTGCCTATCTGCTAGGTCGTTTTGCAGCTGGTATAGTTGCTCAAGTAACAACATCTTTGGAAATCTTAGATTATGAACAACTAAATTATATAACGATAACATGTAAATTTATATAATCAATTTATTTAAAATTTTAAGATAAATATTAATTTTCTTGCAATAAATTTAAGTTTTCATAAATTATTGAATAATTAATGTTTTATGTACTTACTAAATTTAATCTTTATAAATTTTGAAAATTAATATTTTATAAATTAAATATTAAAATAACTTTTATTTATAAATTAAAATATAGGTTATAAAATTGAATTTATTTAGCTCTTGGCATAGCAACTGTATGGGCTTGTTTACTACCATCAGTTAATCAGTCAATATATTTTCATCGAGTATATGATTTAAGTACAAATATAGTAACTTCATTAGAAAGTGAAGAAAGCAGTAATACACCATCTATATGTTTTTTCAAAACTTCTAGTATAAAAACGGAATCATTCATTACAAAAATTAAACTTGCATATTACTTACTTTGGGAAGATTTTGTAAAAGCATTTACCAATAAACACGTCATTAAATGGTCTCTTTGGTGGGCTTTTGCAACTTGTGGCTATTTACAAGTGATAATGTACATACAATTATTATGGGCAAATGCTGTACAGTTAAAGGAACAAAGTAGTAAAGATCATCATATCTACAATGGTTATGTTGAAGCAATGTATACAATTATCAGTAAGAACAATTTTTTTTACTTAATAAATTAATAAGCTAAGTTGTTTGAAATATATTTTTATATATTATAATTTTCTTATGAATAAACATTAGGAATAAAATTATATTATATAACAATATTTAAGAAAGTTTAAGATATAATATTTAAATTGTTTCTTTGAAATATATAATAAATTTAATAAATTAAAAATTTAATTATATAATACAGAAGTTTTTTCAATACTTGTATGAAAAAGATGAATTATTTCATTAAATGTGAGGGCTGTAAGAAAATATTGTTGAACTAAATTCTTTTGTTCTCATTAGAATAAGAGTAATTAATTTGTACTAAATAAATATTTCAATACAGGTGCTTTAGTTGTATTTATGGTTGGAAATCTACATTTAAATTGGCCATTGATTGGTGAAGCCATATTATCAATATTTTCTGTAATTGAAGGTATTCTTTTACTAATTTCTTATATCAGTTATAATATATGGATTTTATATAGTGTCTATATAAGTTTTGGAGTTATTTACCATTCAATTATTACAATAGCCAAGTACATAATCTATTTATCTATCAATAATATTATTTTGATATTTTTTATTACCTTTTCTTTTTATTTTATTATTATTCACAGTTTTGAAGTTGTTAAACATTTATCTGAAGACAGTTATGGCTTAATATTTGGCATAAATACATTTTTTGCATTATCATTGCAATCTGTACTAACATTTATCGTAATAAACAAAAGTAGTTTAAATCTAGATATTAAATTACAAGTAAAATATATTTTATATTAATATTAATGTATTAAAATTATAAATAACTAATTTTTGTATTATATTTTAGTATTTGGTGTATGCAGCATATTTTATAATTTTAGGTATTATTTTTATGATTATGAGTGTTTTTACACTAAAGCATTACTTTAAAAATAAAAAGTCTCTAAGAATTTGGTTAAGAAACACTGAATCTAATATTAAATTATAAAACAATGTATTCTTAAATGTTATAATTTTTATTAATTAAATTCCATACAAGATTTTTATATATATTTTGATATATTTTATACAAAATATAATAAAATAATTTATAGTTATTAGATTATTATAATTCAATTTTAATAGTATTACATTTTTTAAGATTTGTTATAAAATTTTATTTAATTTGATGTTTTACTAAACACATCAGGATATTGAATGTTATATGTAATAATAATTACTCATTTATAATTTATTATTAAAGATGTATAATAAAATGGCATCAGGAAACTAATAAAAATTTTATTTTACTAAGATATAAGCTGGTAGAAATATAAATAGCTTGTTAGCATCAATTGAGTTTATATATATATTTTTTTTTTCATTCAGCTGAGAAGTCAGATATGTAGCATATTATCAGATATGTAGCATATTATTATCAGATATGTAGCATATTATTATCAGATATGTAGCATATTATTATCAGATATGTAGTTGTTATTATTTTTTAATAGAGTTTTATGAAACGTAATTAATATAAATTTGAAGTATGAATTCTGAATAATTTAAATGTTTGATTCAATATGAATAAAAAACAATAATTTTTTTCTTATATAATTTAAATCAGTTTTCATGTGTAATTTATTTATTATAATAACTTTAAAAAAATTAATTATTTATTATCCTAAGTATATAAAATCATCTTTTACTGAAAATTGAGAACTCAATAATTGAGTTATTAAAAAATATTGCCTATTACAAAGCCTTTGTATCTTGTGGATTACATACCATATATAAAATAAATTTAATTGCAACTAATCTAAGAGTTAGTTAGTATACAATATACAATAAGAAAACTTTCGATATTAAACAACGAATAACAATGTTAATTTGTGTTAACTGCAAAACATTTAGAAAGCTTTCAAAACGATTATTATAAAAATACTTGACAAGACAAACTAATATAATCTAAAATCCTCTTTCTCACTTACAAATAACATGAATAAATAAATATTTAATGTTTAATCCAATAATTAACTCATTTTTAATAATGTTATCCTGTGACTCAAGTCATCTCTGATTTGAATTGATGGAATAACACCAGATGAAGTATATAATTTTTTTAAAAATATCTACTTATATATAGTAATAAAAATCCAAAAATTTTAATTTTTTCTTCACATTATGAATATGTTAGCAATCATTTATTAACATTTCCCAGCTATTCTAATAGATTTTGAGTTTATTACAACTACACTTTTAAACTAACCATTATCTTACATTTTTTAAATTGAATAAACAAATAGTTGGACCACGAATAAAATTAAGGAACCGGATACCAATAAACAATGCATAGTCCATTTGTTATATAATTAAGATTGTCTTATCCAGTAGAAACTTAAAGCGTGTTGCGAATATAAATTATAACCTATTTTATTTACATACTGTATAATCAAGAGCGAAAGTAAATTTGAAATCGAAATTGAAAACTTCATTTAATTCATCAAATTTGTATATAATATAGTTTTATACAATTACATAAAATATTTCTATAATTTATGCAACCATCATTAAAAATACAAAATAGAAGACTTATTTAAATCTCGAAAACTTTTTGACTACTTCAAACAACTATCAGTTATATATCCTTCACAGTACAATTTTTATACTTAGTAAATTATTATTTATCTCATAATGTTTCTCTATATTCAGAAGCCTGTTAAACAGTTTATTAGATTTAAATGAAATTGAAATTTTAAAATATAAAAAATTTAATGTTATACCTTGTTTCTAAAGTAAAAATTAAATACATATTTATGCAAAGCTTAAATAATATAACTTATCAA
This sequence comes from Ceratosolen corneri, assembly GCA_030522565.1. Lineage (NCBI taxonomy): Eukaryota > Metazoa > Arthropoda > Insecta > Hymenoptera > Agaonidae > Ceratosolen > Ceratosolen corneri. Next base: position 62,386 of record JAPYYT010001762.1, read on the forward strand.
TTACTTATATTGGATTTAATATCTTTGTTTTGTTTTAATATAAATAAATATAAATTAATAATAATTAAAATTTATTTTCTTCTATATGTTTTATTGAATTTAAAAACAGAACGTACATTTTTAATAAAAATAATACAAATACGTAAATAAGTAAAAATATATAATATTAATTTGGTTAAAATTAAAAGTTAGTCATTTATTCATTTTTATACGTTAATTTTATATTATTTATAAGAATAAGTTACAAATTAAAAATTAAAATTATTTTTTTTTGTACCTTTAAATTATTTGTAATCATTTATGTAATCAAGCAGTGACAATTATAATTTATCCATGAAAAAGCTCTATCATTCACACAGGTTTACTTACAATTGTATTAATGTAATTTATTCATAAATCTGTGTCAATACTTGAAATAGAAGGTATGATTAAATTAATAATTGAAATTTTAGTAGGATCCAACGTGAAAAGTTAATTGTATAAAAATAAATTGTTATGAGTATACTTCTACTAATAACTATATTATTTTGTAATTAAAATATAGCTACTTCCAATAAATTTATTTATAATTGCCCAGGCATACTTTTGCATTACCCACACATACTTCAAGAAAAGATACTTTAATTCTTTCCTTGCTGTATATGATTTGTGAAGTCAATGATTAATGTTTGAATTGTGGAAAATGAAAATAGTAATAAAGAAATAAGTGTTTATTTTTCAGATATATTATTACCCAACTCACTTATAAAATTTATATAATTATTAATATTTATTTTAAACAGAAACTTTAACATTCATAGTAAATGGTATTGTTAGTGTTCGCGATTCCGGTGGAACGCGAGTCGTTATGTATTAATTTTTGTTTACTTTTAAATGTGACTCCTAGTAATAATATTCGGAGATTATTTCACGCTTTATTTTTAAATTACTCGGTTGGAACGTCTCATACTTCGTGATTGCCACTTTGCTTATACTCCCAGTGTTTCCAGGAAAACCGTTGTGAGCTTTAGAATTGTCGCGCGCCTAGTAACAAGGCTCC
>JAPYYT010001763.1:0-38216 GCA_030522565.1 Ceratosolen corneri
AGTCGTAAGATGATACACGAATATTGTAGCAAGAGTCACATTTAAAGGTAAACAAATATTATTAAGTGACGACTCGAGATTCTGTCGGAATCGCGAACAATAATTTATATAAATATACTTGAAAATATATAAAAAGTTTGCCATTTATGTATTCCAATTGGACATACGTATCAATGAGAAGAACTAGATAATTATTCATTTTGCTTACGTACACATACAATGATGAGTATATTAAAAAGGCAATATGAAAGCAGAATAATAAAATAGTAAAACATGAAGTTAGTAGTAATCCTATACATTGAAAGTCGGGCAGAATGTCAAAAATTCCTGCTCTTCGCTTCTATATTTTATTACGATGAAGCTGTTCAAGTCGTGCAACTATAATCCAACCCCAGTACTCTAAAGGCATTTCGCGCTACCTTGGCAAACTGCGTCCAATTAGCAATTCTAACATTGAAAAACAAAACGAAACGAAATAATATTTATGCACTTTCGCGTTTCGTACTTCTTGTGTTTTGAAGAGGAAGCGCTTGTATCAATGGGCTTGATTTCGCAGTTTTAGCTCCCGGTCGAATGTCCAAATCAATTTGATCCCATTATGGAACCAATCTAATCTATAAATCTAAATTACATCTTCCAGTTTGAAAGAAAAGCATCAGCTTTAAAAGCTGATTAAACTCTGTGTGAAATTTAAATTTAATAAATTATAAACGCGAAAGAACCATAGTTATATATATATTTAATTGACATTTAAACGAAACTATTAAACTCAATACTAATAGGAAAAAATTATTTCAATATTTGCGTGGTTCAAAATTAATTTAATTTTATCCAGTTGATAAATTGATGTATTACAGTTCAATGGTATATTATAAACATTATGGATTTGATTTGCAATATATCCTTTTCTTTCATTTGGATATCAAATTTTTTACATGTTAAGTTTGAAATTTTTTTAATCTTTCTTTAAACTATTAATAAAATTTAAAGTAGGTAATATATGCAATAAAAAAATTTTATTTATACAAAATAAATAAATAATATCAGACTGATTGCTGATATAAGTAATTTAAAGGTGTAGCATAATAAAAAAATTGAACACCTTGGATACTTAAATAGAGTCATAAGAAAATATAAATATTTCGAGATAACTTGATAAAAGAAAATTTTCTATATTAATTTTAACTGCTGCGATATATAATTTTTACTTCTATTATAAAAAATTTGTAAAATATTATTTAAAAATAATATTATAAATCCATCTTTAAATTTTCACAAATGATTTGGATTCAATTATTCATAAATTTTTTAATCATCTTTCAAATATTGATTTTATTCATGATAAATTAAAAAAAAATTAATTATAATAAATATTTAATTTAATATTAAAAGTACGTGAATTTTTATTTAAGATTTTTTTTATTAAATTTATTTACTATGCTAAAAAATGTCTTGTCTTATATATTTACAAACAACTAATGTTCCTACTATTTTACTATTAATAATTAAATTTATAGATATTGATAGATATTATTTTAGTTTACTATTAGTTTGACAAATATTAATATTTTATCAAATTTATGAACAATGGGAAATAATTTTAAGAATAAAAATAAATGACAAATTCACTTAATTAATATTAATAATCAATTAAGAAGATATATTAAATTTAAGTTGTAATGGTAAAAAATTAGACTATAAAAATTATTAAAATATTCAAACTATTTATTGCCTAATAATTCATAAAAAATTACGATTTTTATTAAAATAATTTGATGAATAATCGTAAAAAAGTGATAATAATATAATGTAGATTATTTCATTATTCATTATTCAAAAAATTAAAAAATACGGATCAACTAAATAATTAAAATTATTGATTTCACAATATATTCTACATAAAGCAAAGATAAAATTTGTATCAATTATATTGTTAAGAAAAGAATTTGTCCACTATTTCCAAAATTGTATAATATTATAGATATTTGTTAATTAAAAAAGACATTTTTTAAAAAACAGCGTTAAATGGAAATAATTAATGTACTACATGGTATATTAAGAATTATTAGTAGTTTTTATCAATTGAATTTATTTGAATCTTATATTATACATTAATGTATAACTATTTTCAACAATATTATCTATTTTTCTTATTATAACATTTTTATTTTTAGAAACGTGGCACATTGTTCTACGTTAAAAAAGAAGTAATCAAAATGAAAGAAATAATAACGAGTATATTTATCCAAAAAAAAACTCTGATTTTTAAACCAAGGAATAAAATGACAAAAATTGACTTTCTCTCCTGTGCAGGTGTACACAATATTGATAAGGTTACCAGCACAGCCAGTTCTACGTGGCAAAGAGGCCCAAATTCTGGGTAGGTATGGTGCCGTCGAGGCACCCAGTATAAAAATGTTCGCAGACGACGTGATAAGTTTCCATCCAATGCGCTCAAATGTCGAATTAAACAATACCAGCCAGGAGATCATAGTAACAGCAAGCAATGAGGACGGGAAAGCTGTGATGCGTAGACCCTCCCAAATGCAGGACGTCAGGATACCACTGAGTGCAAAAAGCATCGGAAAGGTTGTAAGCAAGAGTCCAGCTTCTAAGGCGCCAGCCAAAAAGAAAAAAAAGTCTCAAGAAAAGAAAGCGGCCAAGACACTTTCAGCTATTCTCGCGGCCTTCATTTTCACCTGGACACCTTACAACATTCTCGTACTCCTCAAGCCTCTGACGGCCTGTACAGGTTGTATACCCCAGGAACTTTGGGACTTCTTCTACTATTTATGCTATATCAACAGCACCGTCAACCCAGTCTGCTATGCACTTTGTAACGCTACATTTCGTAGGACCTATGTACGTATACTCAAGTGTAAGTGGCATAGCAGAAACAGAACTGCAGTGAATCGAGGTTACTAAGAAACTGTTATTATCTATTTTTATGTTAATTATCTAATCAACGGAGTAGGCTCTGAGCCCACCTATTCAAATTTTTCTTTTCTACAGTGACACCCTTCATTGCCATTAATGACTATTGGATTCTTATGAATTGTTGAGCCTTCAATGTTTAATTTGCTGTGTGTCACACGTAACTCAAACCAAATAAATTGCATAACAAACAAATTTGCTATTTCGATCCTAATCGACTAACCCTCGTATCAATTGATACAAATCAAGCATTTTAATTTCGTACCATAATTCTTAATATGCATATATTTCTATATTACGTGCATGAAAATAAAAAGTGGTTATGGTTGCCCCGTAGATTGGTTAACCAAATACCATTTAACGTATTATTTAAACACAGGGATAATTAAAGTATCATATTACATGAGAAAGAGCATATATTTATTTTTCCTTTTTTTACCGAACAGAATAAAAATATTTAATATGACCATTATTATTTTCACTTCTTTATCAAAATGTATCTTATAGGTACTTTTATTTTTGTATTCATTTTGATGCAATTTTATGATACGGAAGTGGTACAGAATTTCTAAAAGCTATATACCATGTCATAAATAAATAAAGTTATAAAACACATACTTTGTATTTTATATATGCCAATTTCAATTCAATTAAAACATAAATAATATTAAACGACTATTATCTAATTATTATCACAGAAAATCTTTTAAATTCTTTAAAAGTTATTATTTGCTACAAATATTTTAAATTACAAAAAAGATTATTTTTTTAATTCTAATTGGATAAATCTCGTCAAGTCAGTACTATAAAGTAACTGTCACTGCTTCTCATAAAAATACACATGTACAAAAAAATAATTATTTTGTATTTTTTGCATACGTGTATGTGTATAAATATATACTCATACAGGCTTACATGTCAATGAAAACTTAATTTTCAGAATACGTCGATATTACGATTAAATGAGAGAGCTGAAATACATTTATTGTGACGAAAAGATTACAGTATACTGTAAAGATCGTTTTATGAAAATTCATATTTATGCATACTCGCGTATTCGTGCATACATAAATATTGTAGGATGTATCGCGAGAGGAGAAAGTGCTTTTCTTATTGGTAAGAACAGAAAGAAAAGAGATGTTTATAAATTTGTCATGTATTAACCGTGAAAAGGTTCTTTCAGTACTGTGCTGTCACCAGAATGTCTGTAAAAATAAGAGAATGGGTACGTATATCTACATGTATATATGTATAAAAACGAAGCGTCACGGAAATATACACGAGAAAAAGAAAAAAGAAACGACTATTTATAAATCTTTGAACCATACTAGACTACTTGAAAGATTGCAAAGATTTACAACAAAATTAATTAAAATTGTTTAAAAAATTCGTATTTACTAGCCATTATCAAAATGTAAGACAAAACTGTAGAAATCATGTTAAAATTGATTTGTATTATGAGCAAATTAAAAAAAAAACTATAAATTTAAAAGCCTCCTCTGCAGAAATAATACAAGGTCTGTTTGAGAGCAATAGAGAAAAATATTTAAAATAAAAATTTAGGGTACAGAATATACACGTGTACTTTTTTGAAAAGAAAGATAAACCATAGTAAACGAAAACAGGAAAGCGGTAGAGATAGTTAATTTACTTATCTTTTATTACTCTCACCAAATCACATCCACGACAGCTTCCAGCTATTAAACAAAAATTTTATCTTTACTACTTTATTTAATTATTAAATTATACTATTACTTGATTTTTTTTTACTCCTGTTCATTTACTAAACATTTTCATTTTAAAATATAGTAAGTTTAAAAATTACAGCTTGATCGGATTTAGCAATATTTATGATTTTAATAAATATAACATTGCAAAATGAATGGGCATTCATCTTAGTTCTTTTAATTTTATAAGATATATAACATTATAATAATAAATAAAGATTTATTAAGCAATAAGTTAAATATATTAAATATTATTTATTGTGCTGTTGAAAAAATGTGATTGATGGTTTGCTTTCTTCAACTGTGGTACTATCCACGAGCATCCGTATATCCATCATTCACTATTTCTATAGTCAAAACAAAATAAAATATACCAAATTTTAATGAAAAAAAAATTACTTTTATTATACTTATAAATTATACTTATAAACTGTAAAATTATTTTTCAAATTTCTCTTCTTGAAAACACTTTTAATATTAGAAAAATCTATTCAATTTTAAACGATATTTTCCAAAATAAGTGATCACATATATCTCATTGATAATAATTATTTTTACAACATTGAATTTTTATCAAAACTTTTCATACTACGAACAATCATATTTTTAAATGATTGTCTTTTTAAAGAAATTTTAAAATAAAGAAATCGTAGATGTTCCTATTTTATTTTTTAATCAATTTTCAGTATTAAGTTTATCAACGTATATGATATATAATTAAGAAATTTGTCATTGACTTTGAAATAACTAGAACATCTTTTTTTAATTTAATCATTGAGAATAATCAGACATATTTATAAAATTATTAAGGAAATAACCCTCGCAAAAATCTAATATGTTAATAGATTTTTGAGATTCTAAATGATTTTAATTAATAATAGAGTTTGTAAATTGTAGAAATAAATAATAAATATAACTGTAAAAAATATTAAATATATTAATTTTCGCTATTGAAACGATTTATAGTATTAATAATTTTTTTTGACAATACTGTAAAATTTGTTTGTACTTAAAAGTAACTTTACTATAGTATCTTTTTTACATTTATATTTATTAATTCCTCATTATCATAACTACTATTTATAAGTAAATGAATATAATGTTATTATTTTAGTATTAAATTTAGTAATATTTAGTATCTTATTTTTTACTTATAGAGAATAACTACAACACAAATGTAAAATTTATATAAATGAACATAAATATACAAATTTAATGAAAATTAATATATTATATATCATTTTGAATCTATTGCATTCGATTTCAATTGCAATACTTCAATCAGTCTCTTTTAGAATATATAAATAATGTACTATGATTTATTTAAAATTTCTTGTAAAGATATATTTTTTCTTCTTTGCAACAAATATAAAAATATTGAATATATAAGAGATAATAATTTCATAATATAATTTTTCATAATATAATAAATTACAACACAACATTAAAATAAATTCTTATTTATATGTGAATATAATATTTAAATAAATTAATGTAAATATACGTATCCAGTATACTCGATGTATACACTCCCATAGACATAGAAGACAAAAAATTAACGAAAAAAATAAAAGAAAAGAAAATTTGCAATGGCCGTGTGTGTGTGTATGTGCGCGCATGTATGCATGTGTATGTGTGCATGTGTACAGCATACCGCGTATACCGAATTTTTTTATAAAAAGAAATTATGGAAATAAATTTACAAATAAATAAATAAATGAACTACATGCAAGGGCAGCTGCATTATTTCAATATACAAATGAAATGTAGAGCGTCATAACGAACGATACGATTACGTAATTAAGTAAAAAAATAAAGACCCTAGGCAAAAGTATTGCTCATCTTTTTTTAATTTTTGTCGATTGTACTGTTAAAAATATGTATCAATCCTTCATTGTACAAACAAAGAAATGCATGAGTGACTATAATGACGAAATAGCGCATGATGTTTATAATAAATACTTTATTAACCGTCTGTGACTGAAAATGCGAAGGCTCCTACGAAACTATGAGTCGAATGTAAAATACAATTACATGGGTAATAGAAAATAGTTAATTACATATACAAGGCTAGCTAATTAATAAAGGAACCTTCATAATGTCGATGAATTTTAGGTGTATCTAAGTTCACATTATAATATAAATGTTAATTTATATCGAGGATGAAAATCGAAGTAGTGCACGAATTAGTGATGATATACACATATATATAAGTAGAACATGAATATAAAGAATACAATAAAATGAATAAATTGAGAATCGAAAAAGCTTCCGTACTAAAAAAATGACATTCTAATTAAACGTGCCAAATTAATGCTTTATGATTGCTCAAGTGAGTGGACCTATCTATCATGACCCAAAGAAAGAAAACGAGAGTCCGATAGACAACATTGAGTAAAATGCGAATGAAACTTATTATGATATGGTATATTTCTTATGAATGCGTCACATTTTATTGTACGAGTAACTTGTATGAATAACGCATTTTCACCTTTACACATTTACATGTATTAAATATGTACGCGCGATATTTCAATTAATATATAAAATATATTTATATTGTAGGTGAAAATTTTGATAATCGAAATGATTAAAGTTTTGAATGGCCATTGAAATATGTCCTGCACCGATAATTATAGCACTGCATTATATTCAGATACTTTAAAACAAAAATAACCAATAAATTTTTATTGTGAATATACTATTTCTTCATTTTTATTGATAATAAATATAACGCATAATATTTATTGATTTAATTTCTGAAAAAATATTAAATGAGTCAACAACGTTAATTAAAGATTATGAATAAAGTATAAGAATAAAGCGGTCGCACCGTACAGGGTTTATTCTACTAGACGCTTATTATTAAACTTATATCATCTTTAAATAAAGTCGGTAAAATGATTACTTGTATAATAAAATAACAAATATCTTGTTAAAATTTTATTATATTATTTTAAGGAGTTACTTAAATATTCCTTAATATACAGAATTTTAAATAATTGTAAGTATATTGGAATATATTTGTAATCATTTATAAATTGAGATTTTTATTTTTGTTTTTTGTTTTATTATTAAAAATACCATTTAAATTGTTGCATTTACTGATTATTTTGAAATTTTTCCACCAGAGTTCATAATATTTACATTAAACATATTTAAAATTTAAGAATTTAATATCAACTAAAACCAAAGAAAAATCTAAAAATTATTTAAATATATGATACACATATAAGCCACATGATATTAGATTGTTTATAAATAATTTCACAAATGATAATAGTGAACATAATAAATGAAATACAATAAACAAATGCATCTTATATTATGATTGTACACTAATAAAAAAAGGTAATTCTAACTATTGAATAATTTCTATTTGAATAATCATGCTGTAGACTACATTTCAGCAGTTTGTACTTGAGAAACAATAAATAAAATATATTAGAACAATTACTTGCTTTTATAAAAATAAATAAATAAAATTATTCAACTAGCATTTTTTAAAGAAGCAAATCTTTTTATCATCAGTGTACTAATAAGCAATCGATACGTTAATATATATGCAAATACAAAAGCTGAATATATTGTAACAATTTGACTATTATGTTTTTAACATTTTATGTGAGATTATTACATAAAACTTTATCTGTATAAATATTTCTAACGAAAATAAGTATTTACGTATTAATTTAAAACATATACAATAATAGCTAAAATATACAAGGCAGCCGATAAATTGTAAATTATTCAAATATTTTTTTCTTTTAACAAGCTGCTAATCATGTATTACTAATAATGTACTATGCTGTTATTACCTAAACCATTATTTCAATAAAATTTCCTGTTTTATTTTACACATACACACCCATGTATTGCGAAACTAATCACATAAATCATAGTGTCAAGCGAAATTTTATCGTGCGCGGGTAATTTTTGACATTTGTAATAATGGTATACGATGACAAAATATAGAAAATCACTCAAAATATCATGTTTCTCGTCATTTGCAAAGAAAAAATGCACATTTTTTTATTCGTGTACGTGTATGATAACGAACGAGTTAAAATTTTTTAAGGTTTTATTAGGGTGACTTATAGGTACTTCGTGTATACTAATTGCTTTTTAATTACAGTACTAGATAATTAAATTTTATACAATTTCAAAAATATTACGGTTATGTTATCAGTAAATATTTTCTAATATAACAAGTGTAAAATATGAAATATCAAAACAGAATATACTAATGATTACATATTTCCTACATTTTTATGACTATACTATAATTATGTGCAATTTATTATTTATCTATAACAAACATTAAGTTCCTATAACTAGCTAACAACGAATCGAATCTGAACATAAATATTCTTATGAGGAAAAAATATATATACAGATGTATAATTTTATCTCAGCGGTATAAAATATGATTGTGTCCTTTGAAAATTATTTCATATTTCATTTTTATATTCACGCAACATTCTATAACAATAAAATGAATTCGTTATAAAGAGGAAAAAGTTCCAAGGTTATCATATATGAACACTACATTGCATATGTACATGAATACAAATGTATTTTAAGCGTATCATGTGGAAATTTATTTTCCAAATATTAAAAAATGAAATAAACAAAGAAAAGATTTCATAATAATTTTAAATATAAAAATAAATATTAACACTAATAATGATATTAATAATTATAATATTAATAATACAGATTGTATAAACACCGATATACTAGCAATTTATGTTTATATATGTAGTTTATATTATCAACAATTAAAATTAAAAAAATTCTCGTGTTAATAATGAAAAAACAAGCAAGAGGAGCAATGAATGTGTAGTATGATAAGTAAGATATTTGTAGTCATCGAGTGTTTTGAAAAACAAACAAAAAAATTTAAATAAATAAGCAAAGATAAATTTTTTAACTGTTGCGCAAAGATAAGTATCGACATCAGAGTGTGTTCATGTTTATAAGTGATGGAGATTCAATGAGGGGCAAAACACAAGTTATAAATTTGTATGCAAAAGTAACCGATCGATATCTATGAATTACGAAAACAAAACAAAAAAAATTTAAAGAATATAGGATGAGAGTATTAAACTGTCATTAAAAAAATCGATCGTTGCAATATCTATCAGAAACATATATAAACGTAAAATAATTTATTATAACAAAAATAAACCACATGAGTCGTACTATTTATACACGAAAAAGCGTTTTTACGAAAAAGGTTATTAATGACATAATAATTAATAAATAATAATAATAATACGAGAATAACATGAGATGTACGTATATATAGAATTTTTAATGCGTCTATCATTTAATCCTTTCTTTGCTTGTTTGCTTTTATTTTTTATTTTTCTTGTTTAAACAATGTATATTTTTACAGTTAAATTCAGTTTTAGATTTTTATTTCCTTGTGATAACAAGCTACGAAAACGACTTCATATTCATATTATATATATTCAAGTACATCTTTTTTCACGATGCTAATTTTCCTTCAATTACGAGAATAATACATCGATACTAAAATCTCGCACATCCCGTAAAATTTAAGCTATGCAAACTACGTGTGCTTTGAAAAAAATGAGCGAAACATTAATGAAATAGAACCGGCAAGAGATTACAGTATACGATACCTCTCTTTATTATTGTGTATATATTACGCGTGCACTATCGTAAGGACAGTTTCCTGAATCATCAAGCACGTATATTTAAAGAGTTTATTTATATATAATTTTTCAATACTTATTTATCTGAGAATTATGACTATTATAGATCATTATGAAATTATAAAATTTATCTTCAAATATTATATTCGCATTCTTATTCAGTACTTAGATTTGCAATTAAAAATATCATCTATGTAATACGATTTCTAGGATATAATTATATGTAATATTATTATAAACAAATGCATTGCATTAAATAACTTTATACTTTAGTTATCTAAATTAATATTTACGTTCATATTTGAGAAAGTTTTTGAATTGAGGAAAAAGAAATATCGAGTAAATAGAAAAAGCGCCCAACGTCTCTATGAAGTAAAACAAGATTTTTGAAAAAATTTTTATTATTCATAATTTACAATATTTTTTCTTACTACGATAGAGCTAAATGGCATGACAGTTTTTTATTTTTATATTTGATTTCTTTTTTCTTCGACGACTGATAATTTGATATTCGTCAAAGGATTACGAACGCAATTTGTATAAAGATGGTAAGAGAACAAGACATATTATAATTCCGAATAATGTAACTGTATAAATACCACATTTACTATAAATTGTAAAATATAATTATGTTTTAACTACAGAAATTAATATACTATATTAATAATAATTTTATTAAACTTTTGATTCATGCCTATTACAATTATAAAATAATCGGATAGATTTTTTATCAGCATTTTAAGCAATTGAAAATATTGTTATAAATGTAATATATTCGATGAAAATTATTTACCAAATAAAGAAAGATTCTATGTTGCATGCGATGATTCACATGTTATGAGAATGATTTTTCTTTTAATAAGATTTAATTTAAGAATAGCAAAAAATTACATGTTTAAAAAAAATTTCATATATGAATATTACAATTATAACATATATACAAAATTCCACATTTTCTGTTTTAAATAAACTCATTATAAAAAATATAAGAAGCTACGAAACAATGAATAAAAGAAAAATAAATGAAGTACTTCGTTCTCTTATCAACTACGACCTATACACAAAGCGATAAATTTTGGCCGATTACTTAAAAGTAATCAATAAGAAAAGTCCCTCGAACGTTAACCATTTTATCGTTTTGAGTTTTGCTTGTTTGCACGTTATAATTATTATTATAAAATTAAAAAATAAAGTAAGATTACATACACAAATGAAGTCGAAGATATTATAATAAAAGAAAAATGGAAAGTAAAGTAATGAGACGGGTTTGCCTATTTCTATAACGTGCTGTATACAAGTAACGTCTTGTAAATAAGACTGTATACAATAAATATAACTTGACTTTAATTTGTAAAGAAATTATTGAAATATTTTACCATTAATTGTAAAACATATAATATAGGAATAAATATGTCTATTAAATTGCATCAAACTCGATAAAAATATTGACGTAAGGGACTTTCTTCCAATATTAAAAAAAATTAAAAATAAAGGATACATGTTTATTTAAAAGTATCAACATGCTTAAGTTTTACGTACAATAAATGTATGAGTAAATTTGGTCTTAAGATACAATATTTTTTTTTTTAATAATAAATTTTTATCAATAAAAACAAATGTTATAATTACCAGAAAATAATTTATACTGCCTTTTACACATTTTATTTAGACGCGTAAATATACATTGATTATATTTACATCCGAGAATTTTTATACTTTACAAAATCTATTTTCCTAAGGTAAATACTTTTATCGAAACTATAACTTAAGATTTTAATAGTATTAGGAACAATTATATAATAATACTATAGATCTTTTAGCAAATAAAAATTCTCTAATGTAAACATACTCAAATAAAAAATATTTGAAAAGTATTACACGTTAAAAAATATTACTTTCAGCTTCGCATATTTAGTTATAATATTTTATAAAAATAGAAACATTTATTGTTGATAAAACTTTCGTTTCTATGAAAAATAGAAGATTTTTTAATTATTATACTTTCTTACTCAAGATATAATTAAATATATTTCTAATTAATTAAGCATCTCAATTACGGGTTAGACAAAGTTTTTTTAAATAGATTCAATCATCATTTTCAGATTCAATTCTTATCCTGCTGTATAATGACATCTATTCATAATCTACCTCGTATAAAGGCTCATACGTATGCATAGAATTATATTTTATTTTAAAATCACACTTTTCTTCCTACTTATAATTCTTAACTATACAAATTGGCAACTATTTACGTACACTGAATTAGGAAAATATTAAATGAAGAATTTTTCATCGTCATTAAAGATATCTTGTTTTTTATATTGATTAAATTATGATTTATGTAATATTATTACTTTAATTTTCAATTTCTTCTTACAATATATATATTAATATCACTAAATAGCCATAAAAAGTGTCAACAGCTTAGACTCAGAGGCGAGGATCAAATTTTTACGATATTAAAAATCCTATAATACATTCCACTATAAAAGAACGAATTATCTTATTACATTACAACAAGTATCACACTAAAAAAAGGAAGAGAAAAGAATCCACGAAAATTCTATTCTTCTTTCGCAAATGTTCGCTGCACGGAGAGAAAATACAATTGTGGAAGTAATACACATGATACAAGAGTTATTAACATTTTAACTCTTATACAAAAGAAGAAAATTGATTTTAGTTTGAAAGACGGAATTTTCGAAGAGTTATTACATATTCTATTATACATTTACGCACATGCAAATATAATTAAAAGTATAGTTTTAATAAATTACACTTTAAATTAAATTTTTTAATAGGAATAGTTAATAAATTATTAATAACTAAAATTTCAGTTGAGATACAAATACTTATAATTGCATGATAATAATTAGCCACCTTAATTAAATTATCCAACATATTCATATAAACTAATAATATGCTAATGTCTATATAATTATTAAGACGTTTGATTCTAATTTATAATATTAAACAGTAAGTAAAATTTATTAACTTCAAAAAATAAGTTTAATTAAAGTAAAGAAAAAATATTATGATTTCAAGAGCATTTAATTTCATCAGTAATTTTAATTTTTTTCTTAATAAAATATAATTGCTTGCATATACATTATTTAATTGATTTATTTTTTATTATATTTCAACACAATTCTCTTTCAATTAATTAAAACACGTCATTGATTGTTTAACAACAACTTGTCACATAAATTAAATTAGATTTTGAAATTAATATATAAACTAATTTATATAAACAAACAAATAATTGAATATTCACGTAAGTAATTATAAAATTGCACGTTGCAATATATTACATCGACTGATATTTACGCCATAATAATTATTCGCAATGAAAATTGAAAGTATGGAAGTCTTCAATGCTAAATCTTTATCTAAAGAAAAATGCACTTGAAAGCAAAGTCAAAAGAGCAAAATTGGAAGAATCATTGCAATATATACATTGGATAGTCAGCTAATGCAGACGGATGTCAGCGAGGAAGCCGATCAGTGCGTGCTGTTGCGATAGTGCCCGGCACTTTCCAAGCACACTCTCTCCGTGCGCAACTTCAAATTCAAACTTTATACGAAAGCGAAGAATGAAAAAAGAAGAACGATAGTAGAAGAAAGAAAGAAGGAACCGAAGAAGAGGTTAAATAAAAGGAGGAAGAATAAAAACGGAGGCAAGAGGATCCACGGTTGACCACTATTGCTCGAGGAAAAGATGGATCTTGGGTATATCGATCACTTGGCGTAATCCCGATGTCCTGTTGACTCAGTATGAAGGTTTTTCTTCCTCGGTAATTGGAGGGTGATAGGTTGGACTTCCTGGAGGGCGGCACGCCTCGTATCTGTATAACTCGGAGCGCTGCTACTACGGAACGAGAGAACACGTAGGTTGGGCACGTGTTGCTCGCCGGGCCAGTCAAAGCTAAAGACCGAGACCGGTGTCTCAGGAGTTTGATGATCTGTAGAGTCGTCGCCCATATCAGCTGGCGTTGTTGGAGTCG
This sequence comes from Ceratosolen corneri, assembly GCA_030522565.1. NCBI lineage: Eukaryota > Metazoa > Arthropoda > Insecta > Hymenoptera > Agaonidae > Ceratosolen > Ceratosolen corneri. The sequence continues at coordinate 14,350 of JAPYYT010001763.1, forward strand.
TTATATACGGGCTCAGATCCTGGTGCACGACGTCCGGGACCCTTTGAAGACCGCAGTCTGGCCAGAGACCACCCGCCGGTGACGGGGCCGTCGTTCCGCTCGGACTTGTCCACTGCTCCTGGTGCAAGTCATATAAACAAATTTATACAATCACCACGGCTCTTAGCTACATTTCCCTAGTTGAGAGTCTACCGAAGTACTTTTACTACTTAGCAGTAAAGTACTTTTACTTGCTTTAGCATGTGCGAAGGTGCTGTGACTATCGCCTACACTACAGACAGAGTACTGCTCGTTTAATCTCCATTTTTGTTTGTTTATTTTTCTCACCAGCTCAATATTAAGCATAAGAAAATTTACTTAAAAAATGATAGCCTATAATAGTCCTTTATTACAAAATAATATGTGTCAGCATGCATTATTTATGATGTGATGCCATGGTAGACTCACCGTTTTACGATAGCTTCTATAATGAAAAAGTTTGAAATATTTATCGCTTAATTTACTTTTCCGTTCGATAGTTTAACCATTATTTTCATGTAATTCCACGATAGGAGGGGTAATAATATAATTTTGCCGATAAAATATTTTCATTATTGCCTTAAAAAAGTTTTGAGATTTTTAAAATTTTATTATTTGTACGATTGTATGAAATGACACTAAACTATCTTGATTCAAATTAACACATAAAACTAAATGTTCCTCTATTGGTACATTAATACTTATTATTTTATGATCTTTATTTACAAATTATATAGTGGTAGAAGTACAATCTTTGCAACCCATTTAATTTTTCTTTTATTGCTATAATCATATCTTTCTAATTTATCAAAAATTAAGTGACTGAATTCATTTTAATTAAATAAATAATGATATATTTCAAGTTTGTAAATAAATTTAGATAAAAATCGTACTGGAATTTCTTTTTAAAAATAACACTATTCAAAAATAAAATTGTTTATTGTCATTTTTATATTGCCAAACAAATAACTTAATATAATCATTATTAATTTTTTAAAATATTTTTACCTATAAAATATATTCTTAATATACAAATAATGAATCAAAATATTTTCAAGTTATCAATGTGAATTATTGAAAATTACATATTTATCACTAATAATTCAAAAATATAAACACATTGAACATTTGTTACTTTAAATATTTAATTTATATGTTAATTATCAATTTTGAATTCTCGTTATTAATAATTTCTGCTTTTTTTATGTATACTATAATTTAGACTGCATAGAAATTAAAATAATTAATTATATTTAAATATAATATTTTATTTTACTTACACTGTAGAATGTATTATCAACGTATTTTATGTAGCACACATGTTATAAAACTTTAACAACGTTGATATGAGAGTTGAAAATTAACTGTAAGCCCTGGGTAACACAATAATTTTATCTAGAATAGCTATCACTGCATGTATGATTGCACTTAGGTATGCACAAACGTGCACCAATGATTGTGTTTAGATTAGGCACATAGTTTATATTCATTTTTAACTGTATATACAAATTAAAGATCAAAAATTTGAATATAACCAAGAGATATTAACTTTATATGTGTAGTAACAAAAATGATGTAACTATTTTATTTATTTCATATTTAAACTGAAATATTTAACTAATATATTATAACAGCAATTATCTTTAGTTAATTAGTTCACAAGTATATATAAAGAATATTTTGATCATAATTCAGTAATATATGTATAATTTCTCATGTTACAAAAAGTTAACACGATTTATATGTGTATTGTTAAATTTGGACACCATACATATTTTAACAATCCAAAAATAAATTCAAGAATCTTACACGCACAAAGTCTATTTTTTAGATATATATAAAACTAGACACATTCGACTTTCAAATGATATTTCTATATGATTAGTTTTTTTTTAGATATATCTTAAATTTTATATCTACATATATAAAATAAAGATGTTTTTTCAAGTTTTAGAATTCATAAATACTTTTTATATAATATAAGATACTTTATAAAATTAATGTAGCATTTAATTAAAATAATTCTATACTTTTAATAATGTATTAAAATACTTTTATTAATAAATTTTTTTTTAAATAATTGCAATATTTGTTTAAAAGCATTTATAAAATAAAAATATATTTTTTACAGCTTTTTAGATAAACTTAAAATTTTATTAATTTGCTTCACTTGACTTTCATATTGTAAAAAATTCTTATTACAATTAGTATTTTATATAATTATATACATTATTGGTTGATCCCCTTATAAACTATTATGATTGATTAATACAAAAAACTATGTAAATCTTAAAAACATATATATATATATATATATATATATATATACTAATATTTATGCAATTTTAGAACGTGGTATTTACTACCAATTATTTCATAAGATGTAAAAATATATACTTGCAAAAAAGTATTGATCTAATTGAAAAGTATCGATAATTATAGCATACTACACTAGTAGTATCCTAGTATTAAAAACTTTTAAACAGCAAAATCCTTATCATTTCCCAAGTTGTTAAGAATTTAAAATAAACATCTCAAAGTTATTAAAATTATAAATAATTAATTTACACTATTGCTTTAATCACTGTATATTAAAGATATAATATTTTTAAATAAATCAAACTTTAAAAGCGGTAAAGAACTTTAAGCGATATAAATCGTAACATTATGGAAATATATTAACTTTAATTTAAATTAAAAAATTAATAATTAGAATATAGTAATAACAAAAACAACATTTTAAATTAATTAAATTAAACATTAAAAATTAAAAATAATTGTAGCTCATTAAATTAAAAAATAATGTCAAAAAATCACTTACATTATAAGTTTTATACTAAGAAATATTTTATATAATGTCTAAAATAAGGAATATATAAGAGAATATCTCGTTTTGAAAGAACACATCAAAAGACATTATTTATTTAGCTAAGTTAGATGGAAAAGAGATAGCCACTAGTAATATAATCATTTATAAGCAGCTGGATATAGCTTATCGCTACTAAATTTTACTCTCCGACACTTGTACGTTTAATCTATTGCATACTTATATATTATTTATATACATATATATATATATATGAATCTATTCAGGAGAGTATTATACCGTATGGTGAAGAACGTGATGATGATGTGTGCCGTCGACAATGCAGGGATGAGATTCGACGCCAGTTTGCGTCGAGGCTTTGGTTTGATGGAGCAGAAGTAGCTGACGCTTCTGCGAGTACGTTTGCCCATAGAGATGATGTTCCGTACTCTCTGTCTGCCCGAGCTTATCCAAGTCGACGATGTTGTACTTAAGTCCATTATTGTCTGGGCTTGGAACCATGCCTGGCGACATCTGTTGATGCAGCTGCTGCTGAGGCGAATGCTGCCTCTGCTGTTGTTGCTGCTGGTGCTGCTGTTGTTGCTGCTGCTGCTGCTGCTGCTGGTGTTGCTGCTGTTGCTGGTTAGCGAGAAAATGCGCAAGAGACTTACTTCCGGATCGCAAGTAAGATAGGTCCGTTGACATTAATAGATTCGGGCTTTTTTCATTTATGAGGAATCTCACTTGAATCACCAACCTCTTTTAGTCAAAGAAAACGAGTATTCCTATTTCATAATGTTTTCCTTGAGACCCTTATTTTAAGTTTATCCGCGTGTCTCGAATATTTAACGTGTTTACCCAAAAAACTGCTTGAAAGGGACACAAACTTCAATTACTTAGAGAAATCACATTTTTTATATTATTATTTATAATATTCTGAGATCACTTTTAAACTTCATTTCAAATGTACAATTAAACTATGAAGGCCACGTGTATTAAATCTATTTCTTTTAATTATGTTCTTTTAGTATTCTGATATCAAAATTTTCTTTTACATTTCATTTACATCCATACATAAATAAATAATTCATATTGTTGAAAATATTATTTAACAATTATTATCATATGTTTACTATTCATTCAAGAAATAAAAGAATATATTTAGTAGAGTATATGTTACTACTGAAAATATTTAAAAGCATACAGTATCAAAACTGATTTAAACAATTCGTAAAAAAAAATTAAGTTAACTAAACTTCATAAAGAAAGTATTGAATTTTTATTACAACTACACTTTAATTGTCATATTTATTACAAAATCTTTTTTATAATAAAAAGATAACTTATTACTTGACATTGCATGAAATCAAAGTTCAAATGATACATTAAATTATTAAATGAAAACTCGCCAAATCCTTAAAATCTACAAAATTTATAGTAAATAGTAGCTACGTACCTTTGTGATAGTCTTTTGAAAAATATAGTAAAAATTGACTTAAATTAAAAAAAAAATTTCTACAAAAAATAACTTTACATGTAAAATTTACATTTATAAACTTGCCATAAATTTGCCACTAACTCATTATTGTATTATAATAAGATTGCATGATCCATATATTTCACCATGAATTTTATCATTATACAAGTTTGATATTCCAAATTTGATGTAAAAGAAAATGAGAATTACTACTAAATTTTATTAAGACTCTATTTATTTAATTTTATATTAAAAGTCCCGACTATCAACAATATACGAGTTCATTTTACATTAATTTATAAATTTTTAACTAAAAATGCCATTTAATAATAATCAGATATTATTATTTAAAACTTTGCGAAAAACAATTTTTTTTAATCAATGTGAAATGGAAAATAAGAGGCCAATAACTCACCACAGGTAAGTGAGTCTTATTACACGGACAAAATTCTGGAGGCACGACGTTGGAGCAGTCTTGCATAGAATGTTGCTGCTCATCAAGATCGGGGGTGCTATTATTAATGGACATATCAACAGGTTCTACTGCCTCTACTTCTTGTCCGTGTACATTTTGATGACTTCTTGTATGCTGCGTGCTTGTATCAGCATATACCTAAACCGAAATCCCATATCGGTATTCAAATTACATTAATTACTTTATTATACTGTAGTGATGTGACTTCATCATGTATCCGGCGAAAGACAAACACAATTAATATATTAAATGTCCTATTATTTAGAGGCGTGAAAAGTTTGGACTGATACGTATAAATTTTACAATAAAGTTGGTTCGATATTAGCTCATATTACATTCATTTTTTATTAAAATATTGGGGCAAATAATATTATATACTTTTAAGTTGCTGTTTATATAACCTGATATTTATTTCGAAGATAGAAAAAAAAGAAGATATTTCTATTATCTCGTCAATATCGAAAATTCTTTTAATACGTATATGCTACGACAACATTTTCATCAAATAAATTTTAATCAAATAAAAATGTACGTGTTAATTTTAATTCAATATCATTTAAAATAAATATTATTTAATTTATTTAATTTTATAAATTAAGAAAATGCCTATTACATTCAATATATATTGTAGTTTTTTAATTCGATACGGACTTATTCATTAATTATGTATTTGTATTGCAAACAAATTATATATATATAATACAAATAAATTAAGGGAAAATGAACATCTCATAAAAACATATGACTTTACTATGCCAAATTAAAAATAAATTATTCATACTTATAGCAATATTATTTATGTCACATGTATAAAAATTTACATTTATTGATTAATACATAAATGAGTAAATAATCAAACCTTTAAGATATTAATTAAGTATTTATAAAAAAATAAATTATTAAAATATCTGAAATATAATCAAAAGTTGAAGTATTGCTAGAGATCGCAAAAGTTGTCATTATTTTTAGACAATAAGAAGGATAATGAAGCCGCGATTACCATAAATTTATTATAATAACAGATTTTCAGAGGAAAGATAGTATGAAAAAGATAAAAACATAATGAGGCAATTTGAAAGAAAGATATAGATAGAGCGAAGGTGAACGTATACCTCTGCAGGCTCTTGCTTGACGAGTGGTCGTTCCTTCGTCCAGGGCGCAAACTGTACGTCGTCCAGACCATGGTTCGCTTGATAAGATACAGTAAGCTCAAGTTCATGAGATGGCGGGGGCGGCAAACTATAGGCAATGGTCATTGTGGGCGACCGCCCATCTCCATAATCCGTCGAGGCCGCGACAACAGCAATCGCTTCCGTTCCATAACCGAGGCTGGATGCGTGCTGTTGTTGTTGTTGTTGTTGTTGTTGTTGTTGTTGTTGCTGCTGTTGCTGTTGCTGTTGTTGTTGTTGTTGCTGCTGCTGCTGTTGCTGCTGCTGCTGCTGCTGCTGCTGCTGCTGCTGCTGCTGCTGTTGATGATGATGCTGCTGCTGCTGCTGCTGTTGCTGAGCCTGGACCTGAGGTCCGATCACTGGTATGCTCGGGCACACCCCGTACGTAAATTTAGTCTGAGATGAATACTGATACAGCCAGGAACTAGCACGCATTATTTCAGCCTCTTTCTCACTGTTGTAAGAATTTAACATTTTGTTAAATAGAAGTAGTTTTGAATTCGATTGAAAAGTTCTGTTTTTATAGGAAGAATAAATACTCTTCATGCAACCTTACACATAGTTATAAAAGAACAAGCAAATTATAAGATACTTTTTGAATATTATGTGCAAATTTGACACTTCGAATACCATAATTATTAATGTTCATAATTCTATATTTTTTAAAATATTAATTTGATAAATAAAAATATTATTATTTTATTCTTTACACTGAATCAAAGAAACATGGTCACTCAGTTATACTATCTCTCACTGACTAAATATCTTTCTTATTATCTTTCTTATTAGTAAATGGAAAAATACGAGTAGGTTATACTACTCAAAAAATAGTAACTCAAAAAATATATTTATACATAATAGAGTTATATATAATAAGTAGAAAAAATTGCTCTATAATTATAATCTTAAACTACTATCAATATTAAAACACTTGTAATATTTCATTTTTAATAAACTTCATCTTAAATATCGATATAATGTTACTTTTATTAATATTTATATATTCTATCTCACTAATATTATATCATAATTTAAAATATAAATAATAAATATTACATGAAATACAAAATATGATTATAATAATTTATACATACATGTAACTATAAATATTTGAAATTTAAATTATTTATGTACTGGCAATTTTTACCAGTTCTATCATGCATTTTACGCGAGCAGGCATATACACCATACATACACATGCACACATTATATATCTTGATTTTCAAATATATATATGCAAAATCTAATCTATCCATAAACTTTGATCATAATTAGATCAGATTTTATACATTTAAATAGATCGAGTCTTTTTGCAATTTGTATATCTAAATCACCAAATACAAGTAGCTAAATTAAAAAATTGGTAATTTAAAACATATTCTTAGGTGTAATTAGAAACTTTAAATATTTTTGTTTTACAAAAGTACATTTTGCACGAAAAATATATTTTTTTTAATAAAAATAAATAAAACTGAAATAAATACCTTAATACTTGATTTGTGCAAACAATAATAGGATGCTGACACTCGTCAGAAGTATCTTTGACTTGTAGAACACAATGTATCCAAAACCACCTTCCAGAGCGACTTTGTAACCTTAGTAAAGCAGTGCTCGATCTTTCTTGATCGGATTGAATAACTAAATAATCAACTTTTATAAAATTGAACGATATAATTGTAATTTCTCGATATGCAAGACTGACATACCAGTTTGGTGCTTACAATAAGCAGTACGTATACTATCCCAATGGAGAAGATTATACCAAGATACACCAACAAGCTCCGAACGACCATATTCCATATGACTTTCGGCACTATAAATATTTTTATAAAAATTCATATTATCTCATCTACTTATTGCAACATAGTAAGTAATATAACATAATTAAGTAAAAATTAGAAATAAAAGAAAATAATTAAATTAATTAAATTAAAAATCATTAAATTATTATTCAATTCTAATATTGTAAGTATTGGAATTCGTTATTAATAAAATGTTAATAATAATTTTGTCACAAATAACCAATAAAAAATGTTATAATTGTTTATAACTACCAAGTAACAATATTGTGATTGGTTCAAATCAAGACTGAAAACCCGTTAATGGCAGTTAATGGCATAATGAATATTAATAATGACAAATCATAATATTTAATTTCTAATTCGTAAAAGACAATTTATATAATATATATAAATATATAATATATATAAAATAATACTACATCTATGTCTATTCCGTTTCAGTTCAGTAGTATAGTGATTAGACTCACTTGGCGTACAATTGAATGAACTTATCGAACATGGAGCTACCCGATGACGTTATTTTCTCTCTCAATTAATATAATTTATAGAATAATTAATATCGCCTAGAATTAAAATAACGCTTCGATGGCTGTAAATAAAAAGCTAAAAACATGCTGGAAGCCGATGGTTTTGCGCACTGTATGAGCACGCTGATTAAACATACGTGAATGAATTCGGCGAAAAAAGAAGATTAAAGCATGTCGCACGCGAGAAGCGAAAACCGAATGAAAGAGAGTCGCTTACGTTTTGTCGATGTGGAGATATTTCATGTCCATCGAGTGAATCGTTGTGAAGATGTTGGTTGCGCCCTGCACTACACTCTCTCTTGTTTCGGGCAATACAACCGGCGTACATGAGGCCAAGAACACCGATTCGTTACGATTGCAGAGCGGCACAAATGGCAAGTAATGTCCCTCCATGAGCACAACCTGAGTAAAAGCAAATTTTACATTCGCACTTCATGATTTGCTATCCCAGCTACTTCATTTGTTTATATTAGTTTTCATGCGCCCATCCATGTTCTACTAGACAATTCGGTAAGATCAATTACCTTGATACTAAACCATTGCACCAATAATTTATCACTCAGAACCATTATTTACCTTATTACATATAACGTTTGCTTTTATAATTCAAGATTGTTATATTTAAAGATGTTTGTTGTTATGATCGAAATTTTCAAAATTAATTTCTTTACAATAAGATTAGTGATTGATATTTTATTGGGATTATCTTAAACCTGAGGACAATAGATTTTTAAATTGTCTTCGAAATCATCGACTACTTTACAATTTAAAAATTGTATGGAATTATAAATTATAATTTTTATGAATTTATTCGACTACAATAGTGTATATATATATATATATATATATATATATATATATATATATATATATATATATATGTATATTTTTTTTTTTTTTTTATAAATAAAAAAGAGACATTTTTTTACTCAAAATTTTAATGTTTAACGGATAATGAATCTAATGTTTTTCCCAACCAGTAAGAAACCTATAAACAATGAAAAATAATACGTAATAGGATGTCAATCTATGTAAATTTAATTATTAATTTTATAATAAACAGTTTTATATGATGTAACTTGAAAAGTTATAAGGAAATATATAAATGTTATTTCATTTCGGCATATAATTTATATAAAATATCAGTCAACCATCGGATATTGCTAACAGAAATGCGTTTATCAAATAGGTGATAAAGCAAGGCGAAGCTGTTACTTTTAAAATGCTAGAATTAAATGAGTTGCTGGTACTATTCTCGAAAAAGGGCAATTAATTTTCTAGCAAGCAATACCATACTATAATGCGATCACAGAAGCCTCATGTTTTCATATCAAAGTCAAGGAGATAGACCAAAAATAAATGGCAGAGACAAGTCAGGCCCAAATACCTAGGTATCACTTGCGCCCAGGCGTCTATCGCCATGGAATACACGTACCTTTTGATCTCCGAAGCGAAGCTGCCGCCGCGAGTTCCGCGACACATTTATGCGGCACAGGAATAATCTTCGGTCATCCGGCGTAGTGGGGCCGCTCCTAGCCAGCTGATTCTGTATGACCATGTGGTCTTGCTTGTCGACCACGTCGTAAACGCTGTCGCCGTGGATCAAAAGGTCTTCCTGCAAATGCCGCGACCATTTTCGCACGGTTAAACTTCGTTCAAATGAATTCCCCGCGCACCCTCAAGTGATCATAGGTATGTGACCGGAGGTAATCTCTAAGTCGAAAATTATTACAAAATCTTCTTTCTACTACAGACAGAACTGAAAAATGACTTGTTCCCTTCATTTTTTCTTTTTTATTTACTCAAACATGTGCAAAGTCCCGACAATATTCATATTTACATTTATTTAATATACCGCGTGCTTATATTTTCTCGTTGTAGTTTCATGCCCCATGTGACTAGTCGACTTAATGACCGACTAGTGGTTAAATAATTACATTGTTCTTCGACAATAGCTATCGATATTAATAACACATTTTTGTCAACAACTTCAACTTTGTACTTTAAATTAATATAATAGTAGTATGCCATTTTATATTTGTTTTTAATAAGAATTATTTATTTTATATATAAGTATAACAATAAATTGAAATATGATAAAATCAAATCAAATGTCGAATACTAAAGTAGTACATTACTTGAATTTAAATAATTATGTTAAATAATAATAAGGATTATATTATAATAAAGATTTTAAATAATAAATTTCTCCAATATTTATTCATCAAATGTTTGCATTTCAAATATACTTAATTATAAAATTGGAAAAAAGCATAGAATTACTATTTGAAATTTCTTCTTCTGAAATTCAAAGTATTCATAATATAACATTAAAATCTAATAAATGGATTTGGAGTTGTCACGAGTAAATAAATTTAAGTACTTATCACGTTTTAGTCTTAATTACGGTAATTATACGTATTTTAAAAATATTATTTTAAAGCAAATTAAAATTAAAATTATTATTATTATCACATTAAAATCTTTCTAAAACAAATATTAAAAAATAGCTTTGTGATTAAAATTATAAAATGACAGCCTACATAGAAATAAAATTTAATAATTAAAAATAATAAACATCTGACTCTAAAATTGCTTCATGTGATACTTAAGAGATACATTTTGATTTAAAATCTTGTTCGTATAATTAATTTCAGTCATGTTATAAACGTCATAAAGCGTTTCGTATCGTAAAGTGGTTAGTAAATGAGTGTTATAAATTATTATACACATATATTCAATCTCAATTGTAGAATACGTTACGTTTTAATTTTTTCTTTTTTTACTTTCTAACTATTAGAAAATCATCACATATAAATATTTATTTAAGCTGATAAATAAAATATATACTTTTTAGTAACATATTCTGTATTTTCAATAGTAAAATTATTGTAAAAACTTCAATTTGTTCTATTGATTAAATATTCCAAGTTTTGAAATTTTATAATTAACTATCATAGAATTGTAATACGAAAATTGCATTTAAACATTAATATTTATAATTTAATTATATAATCAATAAAATGTAGGATTGAAATACAGCACGTGGTATAGAAATAAATGATTTTGAAATATTCTTCGCTCAAACTCTTTAAGTTTTATTTCATGATACTGGAAATATAAAATTTATATTTAAAAATTTATATATTTTATATGAATTTATATTAACAATTTGTTACTGTTTACGATTTTGTTATAAAACAGGATATTTGAAAGCACATCAGTGTAGAAAAATATACACAAATCGAAGTTAAATAAATACATTGTTTGTACGATAGTTAGGAAATCCAAAATAAAATCTTAGTAAATTTATAATTCATATTCAATCTCAATTATATGATTTTTTCTCTTATAAATGCGCACGTCCACACAAAATCAAACAAACATGTAAGCAATGTAACATATATAGAGTATTAAATTTGTGCCAATCCTTTCTCATCTTAATTATTACCATTGAGTGTCCCAAGTATTCGGCGGCATTTTCCGATATGTACAGCAACTTGCCCTGTTGAGTCATCATCATAATGAAACCGGACATGGCCTGAAAAGTAGTGGTTGCCGGTTATTAGTCTTAAAATCATATATGCACGTCTATAAATATTCTAGCTCACGAATATTACAATAATAAAACAAAAGTAAAAGAAGAAGAAAACGAAACTGGAGCCTTTGACTGTATCGTTTTTAGTCGCGAGCGGATTTCCGTGCGAATGTCGATTAAATTTTACAGACATCGTAAAAAAGGAGGCAACTATGCCTAGCTGCGTATTATCGTTATCGTGCAGTCTATGTATACAAGCAGAGCTTTTCATTTACCTACCATTCTATATGATTTAAGTCCCTGTGATCCGTGAGCATGGACAAAAAATGTTTCCTTTTTAATAATGACAATCAATTTAATTGTACGAATTTTATTTTATTACATGCGCACTATTTTAAATCATGGTGAATTATTTATTTAATATAAAAATGTATTATAAATACATTTATATAGTGTGATGTTACTTTTTTTACATTATGGTTTTGATAAGATGGGTCGTAAAATATTAAGTGATGTATAAAAGTTAATGTATGAAAGTAGTATTCCGAAATATTTGTCAGAGTTTACCTTTGAAAATCCAATATTTGGTGTTGGCATGCTTGTAGACTCTTGCTCGTTTTTTAACACTGAAAAAATACGATTACTTTTATATTAAATTATACATGCCTTTATTTTAATATGTCAATTTCTTTTAGAATGTCAATATTTAAATTTCACATTGATACAAACTAATAAGTTCATTATTAAAATTCATTTCACATGTATTGCCAGACAGTCCTTAATTTTATTATTATTTAAGCGCATATGCATCGAATATTAGTCTATTCGTAAAATGTTGATTTTAATTAAAAATTAAATTATTGAATTGATCAGTAAATATTTACAGAATAGTTTTGAATTACATAATAAATAACCAAATACGTGTTTTATTTTATTTTATTTTCAAATATTTGTATTTTTATATTCCAAATATTTTGTTATTAAAAGCGAAAAAAATTCTTTTATAGTATAATAAATTGCAGGAATCAGATGATACAGTTTAGTTTATTCGACATTTAAAAAATAAATGTAAAATGTACGTGTAATAAAAATATGAGGATATAAAACTGTACTGATAAAAAAGTGTTGACATTGAAAAGTAAAACTTAATATTATTAAATATTTATTCGAAACTATTTTAATGTTATAATAGCGTGCTGAATAAACAAATTTTAGGAATAAAAATACAATAGTAGTCTGTTCAAGATTAATACAAAATTTTTGTTGTATATGAACTTCCAGTATATTATTTGAACTGAGAATAAATGTTGTAAATATAACTATTTTATAGAACAACATATTACATTCATTTATCTATATTTATATTGAATCTAGTCTTAATATTGTAGCAAATTATTTTAAAATATTGTACATCAGTATGTATATATTTTATTACAATAATATTATAAGTCAAGTATTTATTCTTAAAGACAGATAAAAACTTTTTAAAAAAATTAATTTTTAATTATTAATTTTACTTTTTTATACATTATCACCGTTAACCTAAAATTGTTAAATTTATATAAATGATATTTTATGTGCATTTAAATTATTTACTTTAATGACATAGTAATTTATAATATTATATTCTACAATAAAAATTCGTATTATTTGTAACATTTGTTGCTTAAAATTAAAGAACTTAATACCTGGCAAATATTTATTGAATAAGTTATAGCATTTATAGGAATTTTTCGCCCTCATAATATAATATATTTGTCATTTTATAGATACATATAAACATAGTAACTATAATAGTAATATAAATATAATATAAATAGTAAATAATAAATTTTTGTTTATAAAAATATAGTAAAATTCATAGTTATACGGTGAACAGACTTAAATATTACAAAATTAGTGAAAGTAATGAAAAGGAAAAAATCTTGGTGAGACTAAGGGTAATAAATTGCAAGAATAAAAACAATGTAAATTGACTAATTGACTAGAGTTTGAATTATTTTACGAGTAGCTCAGAAAACAAACTGCACCAAAAGCCGCAAGAACCCATTACTTTTTTCATAGCGTAATCTTGTGGACTGAGAGTCCACTTTCTAAGGATAAATTCCTCAGTAAGGCAAATGTCTCGCGAGGTCTTGCAACTGAAGCTCGCAAAAAAGGGAACATAGAAGAAGCACGGGGTAAACATACCACCCATTACGCTATCGATTACACCAAAAATTACTAGGATGCCTAGGAAGCGAATTCAAGATACGAAAACTCGCATGGGAATGGACCATCGCAAGAAATCTCGATTAATCCTTGCAGCGTCAAAGGAAGCGCTCGGCCTAAAAGCAAAGGTCAAACTCCGGAGGGCACGAGATTCAGGGTTCGTGGCGATCAGAAGGAAAACTGCAGTCCCGTTGATCAAGGCCTTTCCTTCAGGGGCCCCCCGAGGCGAATGTAAACAGAGTATTCATCAATTTTGGACCGATCGAGCAAAGGCGCCGTTCTGCCGGGGTCCCGACAATACTGGCGTCGGTGCAGGACCGCGTCGCTATCCATGCGCCGCTGCCACGGGATGAGTTTTTCTGGAAGAATGCGCGGCACGTTGGCGCACCATTGCCCCCCTCACTTACCTCGCCCCCCTCACCACCCTCGTTCGCTTGTATTCACTCTATGTCCTCGAAGCCTCTGCGTTGTATAAAGGAGAGCTCAGAAAAGGAGCGCAACTGTATTATAGGAGATAGGGCCGTATATAGTCGCATATATATATATATATATATATATATATATACATATATATGTGCCCCCCGCGTATGCATGTGAACGCGGCCTGCGGCGCGGTGCAGGATAGAAGGAGAGAGAGAGAGAGAGAGAGAGAACTGGAGAAGACGAAGCATCGAAGTCGTTGGTGGGGGACGGTTACGGGGGAGTATGGGTTACAGGAGCGTGAGAGTGTTGTTGGAGAGGCCGAGAGGTCAGCGGATCACCCGGAACTCGCGCTTAGGACTCGCTCTCTCGCGGAGAGCAGCACTCGGTCGCTTGGACGGCCCGGGGTTCGAATGCTTCGGTATCTGCTTCTCTCACTCACTCTTCTTTCTCTCTTTCTCTTTTTCATTTTCTCTCTCTCTCTTTTCGCTCGCTTCAAGCGGTTAACTTTGCCTCCCTCGCGCGACCGCCGACGCACATATACACACTCTTATGTATATGTATGCATATATGTTTATATAAGCATTTTATACTAACATATGTGTGTGTATATATGGGTGTACGCTTACATGCATAGACACATTCCTGTGTAGGTGGGTGGGTGGGTGGCTGGGTGGGTATACACATATACTTACATATATAGTTTTCATACCTTTTTCTTCTCTCTCTATTGTGGTATACCTCTTCTTCTTACATCTTACCTTCCTTAGAGGCTTCTCTCTTCTCGTACCTTTTGCCTTTTATCTTAACTCTTTCGCTGTTAGTCGATGAAAGAGAAAGAGAGAGAAAGAGATAGGACAGGATTTTTGCACACCGACTTTTATGTACCTCATCGAGCTTATAAACAATGACCGCCTAAGTAGTGGACGCTTGCACTTACAACAGTGGACCTTAACTTCAATATAACTGATGCGTATAAATGTAAATGAGTTTGAGAAACAAAGATATAGCTTTCCCTACCACATATTATAAAATGATTATTAATATGTACTCGTAACGAATTTCTAAAAATTCAAGTCACTTCAATGTTTGTCTATTATGCTATAAAAAATTAATATATAAGTTTTTTAATAATTATTTTTAATCAATTATTATATTGTATTTTTTTCTTGTATTTTTGAAACTGTCCTTACACATTACATGTTTTATATACTTTTTTGGAATTTACCAATAAAAATAAAATTAAAATCCCTATAAAATATTTTAATCTAAGAATATAATCTAAATTTAATATAATTTAATTTTAATCTAAGGATATAATTATTTCATATCCAAAATGTACTGAAATTAAAATTTTACATTTATCTTGACATAAATATTATGAACTTTTATTTTGTATTTTTTACAAAAAAAATAGATAAAGTAAATCTTTACATTTTCTTATGAAATTTAATGATTGATTTAAACTACTTAATAAGTGAATTCTTGCCTACTATCATATAAATACCGTTTTCATTTCTATAGTCCTTGAAAAGGCTCGAATTAAATTCCACAAAGCTGAAAAATAATAATACATTTCTTATATTAACAACTCTCGTATTACTTTATTTTCAACTATGTGTAAGAATATTAGATTTTTATTTCGAGTCTATATTATTAATGACTTAGAAATATTAAACGTGTGAAATGCATCTAAAGAGGAAAATGAGAGGTCACTGCTAGAAACTGTACTGGTATATGATAGTATACATACATTTAAATATATATAGTAGTTTTATGGGTATTTTTTAGTTTGCATAGTTGCAACGTGGTTTCCTTAATTACATATAATCGGGCCGCGAGGCTTTATGCCAATAAACACTGTAATTAAGTTTGATAATTACAGCTTAAGAGAAAAGTCTCTCTATATACAGAAAGTTATCATGGTAAAGCTGCTAACATAAAATTTGCTGTACACTCGTGAAAAATAACGTTTGGAATAGTTTAAAATTTGAAAATAATTAAATTCTCTTCGAACTTCAAAAAGTTTCGTTGTTGATTACATATTATTATAAATCATTGTCAACTTTACGTAATTTCTTACCATATTTAATAAAAATCTGGAAGTTGAATTTCAGTATATATATATATTTTTATTTTTTATAATATTTCTATAAAATATAATTGATATAAAAATACAAATAGATTTCACTAAATATTTTATTTGAAATTAGAAGATTGTTATAAATATAAAATACTCTTTGCAAAGAGTAATAATATTTTTTCAAATATTGAATAATAATATTAAAAGAAAAAATTTAAAAAAGATTCATAACGCTATTACTGTAAAATAGAAATTTAATACATATTTTATTATATGAAATAATTATATGAAAAGCGTTTAAAAAAAATCATTACATTTTTTGTTAATATTAAATAATCTTAAATTTGTAAATCTTATCATTAAATAATATTAAATTATTAATCCTAATACCATTTATTTCATGAATAATAAATAAAAATCATTTGTAATACGATAAAGTATTCTTATAAGAAACTATTTCAATGATTCGTAATACATTTAAATTTGTTTTGTTTGTTACAAATAGTTTTTGATAATATAAGAAATTATCTTTTAACATTAAAAAAATTTTAAACATATTTTTATTTTTAAGTTATTGTATTTATAATATCGTCTATTATTTTTATTTCAAATAAAATTCTAGACTTAAGCATATGTTTTTTTAAATTATATTTTTTTTTAATAATCTTTTTGATAACAATATTATTACAGACATGTCGTAACTTTTGAAACTACTTCAGAATATTAAAGATATAAAAAACTATATATAATTAATTTCCGTATGTCCTTATAGAGGTAGAACATATTATGAAAATATTGTTGATAATTCATTATCAAGTGAGAAACTAAATATTTTATAAGTTTTCCATAAAGGAAAGTTAAGTTGAAGATAATTAGCATTATCATTCATTAATTAGAAAGAAAATTGTTTTAAAAGAATCAATTTAAATCAAATTAATAAACAATATCACGCTATTTACTAAATTTTTTATAAATCTAATATTTATAACATGAAAATTTTTTTATTACATCCACTCTATACAAATAAAAGACACTCGGTTGTTTTTACAAAAGATATTTAAAATAGAGTTTGTATGCATTTATTTACATATACGAATGATATATGCATGTATATATAAAGATATTACATATATCTATATTTAAGAAATTAAATATTTGTTGTTCTAAAAATCAACAATTTTTATATTTACATAAATTATGTTTCAATTTTTATTCGTGATTCTACTATATATTTATGTATCAAATCGACAGTATTATGTTTTTATCCATTTTTAATAATTACCGTATATTATTATTACAATGCTCCTTGATTGATAAGAAATTTAAGTACTATTAAAAATGTGCAACTCTTATTTTAAAATAAAAATTTATATTATATATACGCTTAATCTATAAGAAGTACTCATTTATAACACTGGTTGCTTAACCAATTTTTATTAACACTACGAGCATTAAAAGAAGACATTGATAAATATATCTAAAATTGCCTACAGAATTGAGAAACCGAGTAAAGAGTTAAATGTTACTTGAATATTCTACCGAAAGTTCCCTTGACTGTATTTAAAACTTTTATAAAAACTAGTTATTTTAAAGATTACCAATTTTGTTCATATATTATTCATAACGAATTTGGAGTAATTATTTAATTAATCTACACTTATTATCTATACATTAAGATAAAAAACAATTAATCGGATTTTTAAAAAAGCATGTAAATAATTATGCGTAAAAATATAATAATTACTATGTATGAATTGCATTATTACATTTTTAATTAAATACAAATTATTAATTTAATAGTTATATTACTGATCACCTTATCTATATTAGGTGTAATAATCAGACATCATCTTAACCATTTATTTATATAAAACATTTTGAAATTTACTTTGCAATGTAAACAACAATGTAACAACATTAATTCATTATTTTCATTTTTCTTAAAAAAAAAAAGATTTAATTAAGTTACAAAAACATGGATAAATGTAAGCTAAATATAATTTATAAATCAACAAATATTAATTAATATTGTTCAAAATATTATTCAAACATTTACTCAAAGTATATCTTATATTTATAATAAATTTTATATTCTCAACAAACCAGTTTGAAATTTCTTTTATTATATTTTATCAATTTTAGTAATTTCATTTAATGTTTTTTAAATATATTTAAATATATTAATTTAAATTAATTTAAATATATTAACATTAAAATAATTTTAATATCAATGTATTGCATTGTAAGAAGCTATGAATTTAAATTTCATATGAATCACTAGTACTTTTCGTTATTATTAAAGTATATTATTGATATGCTTACAATTTAATTCTAAAATTGAATATTATAGGCAATATTAATAATATTGCAATAATATATCTATTGTATATTAAAAAGTATAAATCAATCAACAAATTATACTAAATAACTTATAATTATGTTAGTATAGATATATATATATATATATATATAATAGTAAGTTACTATACTAAATTTATTATAATAATAGAATGTAATTCACGATCGAAAAAATATCTTATACGCTTATTACTTTCATTCAGAGGAAAAAAGAAATTTAAAAATAAAATTATGGGAACATACTTTAACTTTACGTTTACGAAATTTGTTTACGAAAAATGTTTAAAATTATATTTTCTAATTTGAAATATCTATAAAATGTTAATATTATTATAAAAATATGCCAACTCACTTGTTCAATCTACAATGAATATATATATCTTATCTAATTATAAAAATGATAAATATATTGAGGAACTATGTTATTATTTAAAAATGAACATTTTAATTTTAGTAATCATTAATCTATTACTAAACAAAAATCGATTTTTTACATTAAGATGTAACTTAAAAACTATTTAAAGCAAAACTACTATATTATTGATTTGTATGTATTTATGAATTTTATGTAAATATATTATTAATATTTCATAAAAGTTTGTATTTGTATACATTGTCAAATATTTATTATTGTCAAGACTATTAAATGGTATTGTAAACAAATTGATTGTTTTTAAGATTTGATAACTCCAGAATAATTAGCAGTTATTTTATTACTCTAAACAACTATTTAAGAAATATTGTATAAGATGCTTTTATTATTGATTTTAAATTATCAAAATAAAATTTAATTCTAAAAAATATTTGTTAATTGCTGTACTTCACAATGTTTTAAAATAATTAGTAACTTTTTAAATGGACAATAACATTTAGTATATAGTTTGTAAAAAGTTACATACTTAAAAGTGTAGATATATATATAGAAATTGGTTTACGAAAGGATTTAGTTTATACAGTAATTTCAGATAGAATATGTATTTGTGTTCGTATTTGATTCTATAGATAAAGTTGAGGATGTACATTTTTATTCATAGATGACCAAATAGTAAAAAAATATTAATAATAGCCCTTCTATTTTTGTAAAATAAAAAAAATACAAGCAACATATATACGGTATCAGTAAAAGTTAAATAATTATTTATTAATAAACTAATTATTCTTTAATATTATACAAACATGAGCATTAAATTATATAAACATACACTATCAAATTTATATAAAAAATAACAATTTAAATTCACTTCATATAATATATGAATTTAAACTTAATCAAATTCTATTCAAATAATAATAATGACAATTTAATACTTTATATTTTACTCTTATTTAATCATAATGTTTGATCCGTTTAAAATTGATTTAACTGCTATAATAAAATTATATGTTTTTCCATCAGCGCCGTGAATCCTTATAATACAATATTAAATATCATATTAAAAATATTATTATAGAATTATTATTACAATCTTCATACTGAATAAACGATTATTTTAATCACTTTAGAGTGTGAATTTCATTTCATTGCAAAAACGTAATTTATAATATTTATGAATAATATTTCAAATTGAAATATATTAATATAATTTATTTAAAACAATTTATGATGTTTTATACGGTATATTTTTTTATATTATTTTTATATAATAGTATAATAGTTTTATACAATTTCTTTTTTTTAAACATAGAGGTGACGAAACATTTTTAAGATTATATTTAGCATAGTCACAATTGCACTTTTGTTAATATCACGTGACTATCAAGTGTTTACGCAAATTAAGTGATTTTTTTTATTTATTATATTATCAATTATTTATATATAATATATAAATTTTAATAATATATGATAAATAGTAATTATTAAATATAGTATACTATTTCCATGAAATTCTATCACAAATAAAATGTACATATATTTATCTTAAAATTTCTTTTTTGTATATGTTCAAATCATAATATTTACTTTGAGAAATTAAATATTGAAATACATCATTGAAGATATTGAAAAATAGAATTTTTATTGAATATATTAATAAAATCGAATAATTATTTATTTTGTTCATTTTATGGTATTCCTATTAATTAGTCATCCAATTATTTTTTATCAGATTTTCTTAATGTATATTTAGTTTTTTCAAATTATGCATAGTTAAACTTCTTCCATGTATGTACATAATTTAAAATGGAAAATAAATGTCAAAAGTTGTAATATATATAACATTTATGTAATAAAATCGCAATTGAAAATTTTTACATACATGGACATCATTTTTATATCAGTCAATTCCAATCGTCATATAATAAAAATTTTACCAAAATTTTCTAATTATATAAATAAATAATAAACACAAAAAAACTTTTGATATACCAAAATATTTAAAGATTAATATACTTTTTCTAAAACAAAATTTAGCTAAAAATAATAGAATAGCTACGAAAACATTTTTGTTATTCGTAATATATTGAAATTTATATTAAAATTTTTACAAAATTAGTTGTATATTAATATATTTTTAAATACTCGTTTATATTTTTTCATTAAACTAAATGCTTATGTATTAAAGCATTTTAATTAAAATTAAATGTTATAAAATAAAACAATAATAACATTTTTTAATGAATAATTATAAATAAAATTACAAATTAAATTCAAAACATGAGCTGGACAAGAAAAAGTGTCAATAATAATATTGCATATTTTCACAATTTAAATGTGTGTAAATACAATAATAACAATCGCAAATAAAGTTCAGTTGCACAATAGCAAGTTATAAAATGTTCACATGTATGGTATAATTATAACTATTGATAAAAAATGTTTAAATCCAAACTAAAAGAGGTCAAATTAATTACTCTTTTCATTTAATTAGATACATTATATATTTATATATGTTGAAAAAATTTTAAATAGTAAAAAATTCATTGTTTTAAATATAGAAATAAAACAATTTTATAATTAATATATAATAAATATTGGTCAAAAATTTAAAAATATTTAAAAATTAAACATAATATTACCATAAAAAACCCTATATATATATGAATTCGAATTGTAAGAGTAATTTCTTTATAATATTCAAATTCGAAACTCATCAGATTAAGTTTTAAGAAAATTAAAAAACTATTATTTTACTAACAAGATTAATCTTCTTCGTTAAAAGAATAACTGAAGTTTTAATGAGTCAGATCAATAAAATCTTAACAAAAACCTCTCAGTACAGGAAAAACATATATAAAATTTTACTTTTATGTATCACTACAGCAACTTTTTAATCAAACATAGCTGTATGCAGCTATCGAAAAACTTGTTAAGTACTTGGAAGGCCTTTTATAAGTGCGAGATAAGAAAAAACTTAAAAATGAAGCAAAACTCACCGTGTTGAAAGTAGTTTGCTTTCCTGAGAAAGACACAGACGAGGGCCATCAGCTGTAACTGGGAGAGTCGCTGTCTCGTGGAGGGCGGCAGCGGCAGAAGGTCGCGCAAGTTGGCGATCTCCGCGTTTATCAGGTCCCTTCGCAATTTGCTCGCACCTTTCGTCGACTTGCTCGCATCTATCCTTCAAGGGCACAGGGGTCCTTCGTTAAACATGCTGCGCGAATGATCAACAGATCCAACCCCCGTGAGCCCAAACATCCGAAAAACGCCCCACAAACAATAATACCGATATAACCGCAAGCAATTTCGTTTGTCTTGATAAAAACATACATGGGCACCGTATGTACTTTGCTTAATAAAGTTTTGTATTTAATTTTTCACTCGTTTAAGTGTAAATTACACTTTTTATATTTCTCTTTTATCAATCAATAATAACAAATAGCTCTAATTCTATATTTCACTATTTCTACTTGATATTAAATTTGTATACGATTATATTGTACATTTTATTGTGTACCGAAGACAAAGTTCAAAATTTTAAAAATAACTGGAACAACTAATTATGGCTTTATTTAACTATTTGGTTTCGGCTTTTACAATTTTCTTTCGTAATTTTATAACAACAACATTTTTATAAAGTTTGTAACAAAATTATAAAATGAGGCCTTTCCATAATAGTGGTTTATTAATTTATAGTTCTTTTACTTTCTTCTTCTGTTATGAGAAATCTTTAAAAAATTGTTAAAGGGCAATAAAAAAGGGCGGTGAGATCCTAGTTTCCAAAATAATATTTTTTCGAAAGCAAAAGAAAGTGAAAAAACATTCATAAGTACAAAAAATAAAAAACCAAGTAAACAACAATGATAGAAGTATTGATAAGATATTAGCAGGTCAAGAAACCATTTACAAAGAATTAGGTTTCAAGCTTAGACAAACGAAGCAGGACACTCACTAGGCGGGTAAGAGCTACACCGAAATAATACTTCCGACACCCAGGAAATCAGCTGCCCATACAATAGCCATAACTACGAAAACGATTATAGACATTTAACCATGTAGGAGTCAATTGACGCTGAGCCGCAACAATCGCTCGAAAAACGCACGACGCATCGCACTACACACACCTTGGGCTGTCAAATTGCAAGCGGACCATGACTCAAGATTTAAAATTCAAGCAATGTGGCGGGAAATTCAAACGGGCCCAAAAAGAATTGAGGTCCAAGCCTTGGAAATTTCGACGCGAGTGTTGGGGGCCACGGGGGTGGGAGCAGCTGGAAGCTCTGGATCGCCATAGCCTTGTCCGTTGGGGTGCTTGGCCCGCCACTTACCGATTGAACATATTTCGCCGGCCTCGAGCAGTCAGCAGCAGCAGCAGCAGCAGCAGCGGCAGCAGCAGCGGCGGCAGCGGCAGCGGGGATGGACATTAGCGGCTGATGACTGAGCGACTGCCGCGCGCAGCGGTACATCCGGGTTGGCTGCACAGGTTCTCGCGAAACTGCTGCTGCAATCTAACATCCGGGTCATAACGCGCTACTACACTGAACACGTGGGGTACCCGCCAAGAGAGCTTGCTCCTTCGTACCTCCACCTCCTCCTGCTCCTCCACCTCC
>JAPYYT010001764.1:0-23544 GCA_030522565.1 Ceratosolen corneri
TCGAGTGCTTTTAATTGGCACGAGACGTTTCAAACTCGAGGGTAGAGCTAAAGGGAGATGAGAGAGGGAGAGAGAGAGAGAGCGAAATTCTGGATCGGAACACCGAGAGCGCGAGACCAAGAAGAAGATGCCTAAAGTTGAATCTCTCTGTTTCTCTGTTTGTCTGTCTATCTGTGTGTCTGTCTGTCTCTCTCTCTCTCTCTCTCTTCTCTCCCACTCTCCTCCTTCACTCTCACTCTCCTACAGGTATAGAATTCTCATTGTTTAGATATTGAAGCAATAGAGTGTAACGTGTAAAAAAAAGTGAGGATTCTTTTCTCGTTTCTTTGTCTATTTCCAATAATGTCTCCACACGCGCGCACACACGACACGCACTCACACCACCCATCCATCCATCCACCCACATACAAACGCGCGAACAAACGCAGAAACACAGGCACGCACAAAAGACGTTTTCCTTTATCTGAAACACTCATTCAAACTAGGTAAATCACCGGCTTAAAAACTCTAATTTGTGAATTATAAGCTTAGCGCCAACTTTTTCCATTCTACTCCATTCTACAATGGCAATAAATAAATTTGATTTACAGGATAATGTGCAGCTAATGTTTATCCACTCGAAACTACATTATAGCCGCTTTGTCTTACGGATCGTCGATATCCAGTCGTCGTAGGCCAATACATTGAATCCATTCGTCTATTTATCGAGAGATCGAATTTCGTAGGCGATTAGTATGAGCATATTGCGAAACAAATTAATTACAATCATTACATCATAAAGGGAGGTGTAGGTAAAAAGGAGCTAACCTCGCTGCTTCGAGGACATTGAGCAGTCCCCAGAAGTATTATTATTATAAGTATAGGCTTCATTGCACTGATAATGGTAGCATTTTTTACACATTAATTTAGTAGTGAAATGAAAAAAGCTGGGAAACAAGAGTGAATAGGCAAACGGGCCTCCCAAGCGCAATAACAGCAGTAACGGAAAATCGAGATAACCACGTAGGAAAAGCCCTGTCGTCATTGAGAGCAACAACGCTCGTCCTATCAACTAACTGTCCATTACAGGCTTGGGGCACCGTTTTCTCGGTTCCGCCCCCCCGCCGCCCCCACCCCCACCAACAACAACAACTAATCCCTCGGGCCAGCGCCCGTGCAGCGCCGAGCTCGAGGTCAGTCGCGTAATCGGCTTCCCGTCCACTTTCGTTATCCTCCCGATTAAATGCGCAATAATCGAAAGGCCACTTTTTTTCTCCTCCGCCACGCGGGCTAAACGGATCTGACTGGAGATGAGGTCAAAATGAAGAGGCACTTAAAGCTCCCTCGCTCAGAGCCCGGACAACAAAAGTACACGAGCTGCCGTCGAAGAAGATCGAGAGTGAGAAGCCGAGGAGGAAATCGAAAGTGAATGCACTCGTGGGAGGGAGAGGGGCGGGACAGTTGGCCTGTGTGACGAGAAGAGCGGAAGCCCGGGCCACACGGGGCCCACGTTCAAGCCGCAAATACCTGCAATCTATAGAGAGCAGGTTTGATTCTCCGTCTCGCTCTCGAGCGGCTCTCATCCTCTCTCGCCGTCCGCTGCGCGGCGAGTCAAAGCAGGCAGAAACCGGGCAAAGGATGCCAGGAATGCGATGGGCGCGCCGCGGGGTGGTGCATTCTCTCCCTCGCACCCTCTCCAGCCCTCCGTCGTTCTCACTCTCACTCGCTCCCTACCTCGTCTTGCATTCTTCCTTCTCCTCCGAGGGCTCCTAGCCCCCTCCCCACCATCGCGACGTCTCGCCGTGCCGCCCGACCCGCCCTCCACAATACGCGCAACATGCACAAACACACACGCGCGGCCAAACACACTCGGCCATATCCTCATCCTCTTTCCCTCGTTTGTTTTGCCCTTCTTTGTCTCCCTTTCTCTTTATTATTCTACATTCTATTCCACTCTATTCCACTCTACTCTACTCTATTCCATTCCATTCTTTTCCATTCTTTTCCATTCCACTTTATTATCCTATATTTTATTACATTACATTACGCTACGTTATATTACACTGTGTCATACCACATTATATTATGCTACATTATAATGCATTGTGCCGCGCTCTGTGCTAATTACATATATATATATATATATATATATATATTGTATTGTATTGGTTGCTTGCTCGTTGTCTTTAGAGATGCGCGCACTTTCTAAAAGGGAAATTCGCACGAATTTGTAAAGCGTTGCTTTTGCGCCAATGAAAGAAAACGAGACAATGCATTCGGCATCGGCACGCACGCACGCACGCACACTATAAAAATAACTTACTCTCGGTTAGTGGCAATAGGAGATTGGCGAATAATGCCAATTGGATTATTAATATATGTGGGCCATCAATGGGAGGAGGGGAGAGGCAGTGGGAGATAAAGTTTCGTGCAAACTAAGTAATTAGAGATTTAATCAGCTACTTAATATTTACTAAACTCTAGTCGCCACTTCTGTAATACCCGTCACAGCTGCAATAATTATTACAGCTTTCATCGCAACTAACCTCGGCACTTATAAGTTTTAAAATTAGCTACGCCAAATAATTTAGGAGTAAAATTAATTATCTGGCCTCGCTCGAATCGAATTACTTTAATATTATGAGAACTTTTTATGTGCATAGACAGTTGTTTAAGCATACTGATTCTTCGGGTGATAAACGAATTCACGACTAATTATAGCAATTGAGTTTGGGACTCGGTCTTACAATCAAATCAAACATTCGTCGTGCGAAATGCTATTAGAAGAAAAAAAAAGAAAGAAAGAAAGAGAAAAAGAAGGAAGCTGTAGCAGTAATCTGTAGGTTATTTTATCAGGTCACGTCTTAAAAATACGAATAAAAGTAGCGTAAAGACCAAGATTTTATCTAATACAATTTTACGTATACTATGAGATAATTCAAATTCAATATCCGAGCAAATAGGCATTTCCAAGTGGGATGAAATTACCTCATCAGCTTTTAATTTACGGACAAATTTATGGATTAGAAATTTTAGCTCTAAAATATTCAGCTCTTAATATTCCCTAATACATACTTTGGATTTTAACGTTATTTCAGAATTTGCATATGTATATATGTGTATATGTGTATATGTGTATATATGTATATACGTATATACGTGTATATACGTATATATAAATCACAGGCAAAACAACCTTCCGTGTTTTATCTTGTCATTGGGTAATTATAAAATTATTAGTTTCTCGATCTAAAGGATGAAATAATAGATTGAAAAAAGAAGGGAAAAATGGAAGTGGAATTTGCATGAATAATGCAATACGTGATTTTTATACTTTCTTAATTTGAAAGAAATTTGTATTTAAAGCACGTAATGTCTGCAATGAAAAATTGATTAAGCGAGCCAACCTGCACAAATGATATTGCTTTGACGTCGAATGTTTAGCTATTCATTAGCGAAAGACGATAACACGGAATAGCATGCTAAAAACATTTCACACATGCGCACATAATGGCCGCGGACGGTAATTATTTTAAAGTCGCTTGATTACATAAAGCATAGCTTAAGGCGTAACATCAACATTCGCACATTTCAATTCATTAGCGAAGAGCTTAAGAGGAACAGCTGAACCCTCCCGCTCCTCCTCCCCCACCCCACCAACGTTCCTGCATTCTTACTACGTTGGCTGATAGTTTTATCGTTTAATGTTCCAATTGAAGTGATTATCGCGCCATTACACGAGGCTTCTTTAACTTTACGAGTGGAAACGGCTCGGGGCTCGAGGCGCTACAACATCCACGACAATTTCAAATATCATCCGTATTACACCGGGAAATTTCATCTCAATTATTCACGAACCGCCAAGTTATTATTCAGCGCGCACGTCTCCTCCTCTCGTAACGCCTGCGCGTGGCTAATAGAGCGACCTAGAAAAATAATTGCATTATTATTATTTATTTGCCCCCGATTCTTTGGCCTTACCTGCACACTTAAAAATTATCCGTAAACCCGCCTAATAGCCCCCCATGCCTTTCTTACTTATGGCTTTCATTGACAAGTACATTACCAATGCTAATCTCCCATTACCCAGGCCCTTCGGCTTTCACCCGGCCAATTCAGAGAAAGAGGGGGACCTTCGCACGGCCAACGCCCCCCCACTCCTCCTCCTCCTCCACCTCCTCCTTAGCCGAGGGCAGCCCCGAAATTTCGCCGGCTCGTTACGCTATTACAATGCGTTACAACTCTACCTGCTCGAAAATCTGCTGAATCATTGGCTATCGGCTTCGTGGGTGTTGATTTATCTTGGCTGGTCAAGTGATCGAGCCTCTGTCAAGCCCATGTTTTCCTATAATTTGAATTCCCCTCCCCTAATCCGACTGCGTGGGACTCCTCCGGCCAATGGCTCTCCCAACTCTGCCTCCAACTCCTCATGCTCGAGTGCCGGATTTTTGCCCTCAAGTTGGGCCAGCCACCGCCGCATTATGCTATCGATACTCTCTCAACAGCCACTTGCGTAATTCGAGAATTGACTTTAACGAGATATTCATTATCATGGCCAATCGACAGCCCCGGCCCCCCCTCCATACCATTTGCCAACTCGCATGTGTAATTTAAGGTGCACACGTGCGCCTCCGTTCCCCGAAAGCATTCCATATATATATATGCATACATATATATATATATATATATATATCAATTAGAGCTTGGCAAGCCCGACTCTTATAAACAAGGAAGATGTCGTTTAATGCGCTGCGATACTGTAAATATTAGTTCTAGTCGCTTCGCCCGTAAGTAAACACTGGCCGAAATTCTCGGTATTCTCGCATTCCTCCTTATTAGGCGGATAAAAAACAAAGTTGTTCCAAATTTAGTCCGCGAATATCAATTCGCTGCTGGAGCGGACCAGGAGGACACGGAGAAATAATAACTAAATTGCTCCTGGAGTTGGCGCATCGCTTAAAAAGCCAAGAGACGATTAATAGAGCCGGCAACTCTCGACTCGGCGGGCGTACGCGCTATTTCAAGAGTGAGACAAGGCGAATCAAACCTTCTTTACATATTATGAAGCGTGACGAACGCGGCTCATCGATCAGGCGGCTCGCGCGACTCTCGAAACTCCCTGGCGATATAAAGCGATCTAATCAACTCCAGCGCGGGAGTGACGTCCCGCTCCCCGTCACTCGCGCATTTGCGCGGCGCCTCGCTGGACGATCCGCGTGAAAAGCCGGCTTTCCTCCAGGGCTTTTCACCTCCCCAGTCACCTCCTCCCATCGCTTCCCACTCCCATCCCATCCCGTCCCACTCCCGTTCCATCCCACCCCACCCCCGATAATTCTAGCGGCCCTCCTACGCTTTAGCGCGGCTCCGTGCCGATAGGCATTTTTTTCTCCAATTTTTGTCACTTTGAATCTTTGTTCGTTTAACGCCCGTCTCAACAGCTCGGATTTCTTCGGCCTCCTCCCTTTCTTCTTATTTTCTTTGCCGTACTCTGGCCTCGGCTCCTCCCGCTGGAATTTATTTTTCGCCTTTAGCTCCGTGGCTCGCCCCCCGATTATCACGCGCGCGAAATTATGTATTTTTTATCATTAAAATATTGGGGCGACTTGGCTATAAATAACCTCGTGCTTTCAAGTTTTATACAATGCAGAGCGTCGGGCTCCCCCTCTCCCTCTTCATTCCATCCTACTTTCATTCGTTGCGACCCAAGTGGCTGCGCTTGCGATCCCCGATTTTCCATGCTAATTCACCGGCAAAATTGTCCCACTCTCTCGCAAAGCGTAGGAATTGTCTCTGACGTCAGCCGGGCAATTTATAAATTACACGTATTCGATCAAATTTGATTCCCATTGAGAGAGCAAAGCCAGCAGTGAGCGAGCTTTTTTTCTGCTTTACAAGTGAATTATTACTCTATCCTAGTTATGTATTCTTTGCGATCCGGTAATAAATGACAGGGCCCTCCAATCCAGCCAGACTTTCACTTATAACATAGAGGGGCTCATTTTTTATTACGAGAGAAGTTATTTTTCAATCCGTTCGAAATTAGATAGCCCCTCTCTCTCTCGCTCTCTCGCTCTCTCGTCTCTGTGCGCGCGCGCGCGCCCGTTCAAAAGTTTCCGGTAGATTTTTTCTCTCGAGGCGCGCGGATTATGAGGTCGAAACACTGCAATTACAAAATTTTAATACACTCCACTAAGGATAATCCATTCGACTCTTCGTTTTAATCGCTCTGGCGTCCTCGCACCTGTTCCACTTTTTTTTTCTACCCTCGCGCAGTCGTCGTCGTGCTCATGCATTTTCATTGCTCCTCTACATTTTAACTTGGGATTTTCCTGCGGACTTTGATCTTCCCTTATTCATTCGTCAAGTTTTTCTCTTTTCGTCGTGTGCCAAGATGGCGATGCCAATTTTACGTTCGCTTCCATTTTTCAAACTTTGACTGTGTCTCTTCGTGGCGACCTCCCTCTTTCGTTTTTCTCTCTTTTCGCCCCCGCGCGCCGCTTTCCTGTTACGCGCCTTTAATTACTTCGGCAAAATTAACTTGAATGCTGGAGAGAGGGAAGGGGAGGAGAGATGGGAAAAGAGAGCCGATGCTGTCGCTCGACGATAAAGTGGATATTGAATTATTAAAGAGGTAAGAGAGGTGCCGCTTGCCTTTTTCCCATCAACTTTTCGCTTTCTCTTTCTCTTGTTCGAGCGAATTGAATGCTGGGCGGGGGAAGGACGGGGGACAAGATCGTCGATCGTCGAAGCCTTGCCTCCTTCTCCCTCTCTCTCTCTCATCCACCTCTTTCTCGTTTTAAATAATGTGGGAGGATTTTTCGAGGCGCTCGTTCCTGAAAGGGAAAATACTCGAGCTACTTAATGGTATGCAAAAATGAAAACTCAAGTCTCGATCGAAGAAATCGTATGATTATCTTGGAGAGCGTCGCCAAGGAAGGAGCTTTTGAATGATAAATGCGAGCGAAGCCTCTTTTCAATGGAAAATATATTTAATCAAGCGAAATCCCGCCTGCATATTGGAAATTAACTTAAAACACACTCAGCCGTTAAATTATTGATTGGCAGGGAAGTGGCGCTGCTGCTCTCATTCGTATTATTGCGCGCATATTTTATATGCCTCTCGGAATTATCGACTCCAATCTACTGATCCAGCCTATTAATCCAAATGCTTGGGCATTTATTTGCAATAATGCAGATGATCGCGCCCAAATTACGACAACTCGCTCAATGTTCTAACGAAATCAGGAGGCGAATGTCGAGCGAGTGCGATAAATAAAATGGCCGCAGTATAGCCCGAGAGAAAGTGACGCCCAAACAAACAAAATTCACCACCGCTCCCTCAAAATTCCTTCTTTATCAATGATATTGAGAAAACAGCATTTACCTTTTACGGCACTAAAGCCAAGCAATAATTACCGCTGCTCATACGTGTCGAGCTGTCGTGTGCCAACTATTGGCAAGATTGATAGTACTTGGCGGCGAATGGCAAGGCGTCAATTAGCGGCTCCCCGTGGCGAAATCAGTCATTTTTATAGGGAAAGCAGAGGTGTGGGTCGGTGAATACGATGAATGTCAAGCACTTTGTGTGCTTGGGAGAAATGAGAGAAGGGATGGAGTAAGTAAGGGCGAGAGCTCGGGAGCCGAAAAATGCGTTGACAAGTGCCTCTCCTCCTCCTCCTCCTCCTGCTTACTTTCGCGCCACATGCGCTCTCTTTTCCATGTGAAGTAGCCAGTGCTGAATTCGCTGAACTTTGAACTCTATGGGTGCCGCTCGCGCCTCCTTCCTTCCTCCCCTCTCGATGCCAAACGCACGGAAGCCCCTAGCGGACGTCGTAGCCGGCATGGGGTGGTGGGGGGTGGGTGACGAGAAAGATGACGATGTGCGTATCTCGTTCGTGTGGGACATCCGATCTATATACCGCGGTCTCGGCGAGCGGCTAATGGACTCGAAAATATACGTTATTAAGTGTGCCGAGCGAAAGCTTTATGCAGCGCGTGCTAACTCGCGCACGACTACATACGTCTCGGGATATCGGATTTTAATGGCCGGCTGAAATGTGATGCGACACTTTTCTCAAAATCGGCCCCCGGGGGCCCACTCGAATATTCCAGCGATTCTCGATTGTGTCTCCTCTTTGATATGCGAGCGGCACTTATCGGCGCGAGAACTTCACGGAAACAAGCAACTTGTTACTGTTATTATATACACTACGGGCGATAAAAATGTTTTCATTCGCTCGCGACTTTTCGCCCCGATAGGAACAGGTTCTTCTCATTAAGCAGCTCCTAATTGATTAGATTGAGCCGAGTCTATAAATTGTGATAGTCGTCACACATTATTAGTAATCTTGTGTCCTGTGGCTTGGATCTTGTCTATTTGCCGTTAATGGCCAGTAAATAGCTAATAATAGAAATGAGCTTAACATTATCTTGTTGTAGATAAATGGCATTATCGGCCGGTTAAATCCTAATAAAAATAAGTCCGAGCGTCATCTAATAAGCGAGAGTTATTTTTCGATTGCTTCGGAGCAGGCGCGTGCGGGGGGTTCGGGGGGTGAATGGAGGGTATTGGGGGGGTAATTGGAAGGAGGCCACGGTCCTTTAATAATAAATACAAATTTTTCGGTGGCGTTTCGTGTTGTAAATTCATCTCAGGCCTATCGGGCCGTCCTTACGAGGAAATGTTAAATTGCGGAAACTGCTTTGGGCTACTAGGAAGCCCCGGTATTTTCGTCGGCCGTACCGAGCCCCGAGATTCGAGCGGAAAATTTGTGAAAAATGTATGCCAATCGATTGCTAAATAGAGCATCGGAAGGGGATTTCATTTTCAAATTAGCCCATTCAATATTGATTTTTCATAGATTTAGCGCGCGCCGAGCCCGGCTAGAAAGCATTTTTTTATTCAATTAAGCTCCGAGTGCAAGAAGCAAGGAAATTTGTTCTTCAATGATATTTCGCAAGAGAGAAGGCTCGGCTCGCTTTGTTATGCTATGAAAAATTCATAGCTTCTCTTTTGTTTCTTCTTTTTTCTGCTTCTGACGAGCACTCTGTGCACCTCTCAATAACTCTGCCTTGTTATATCGTCATGTCATCCTCATTCGTGTCTCCAGGCTTTTCTAGCTGCACTTTCATCCCGCGCACTTAAGATTTCGAAATATTTGCATGGAATACGAATCGCGCGCGCCCGTTGCTCAATTACGCACGGAAACATTGCGAGTGCGCGAGCCTCTCTCTATTGTTCCAACAAGGGAGGATTATATTTTAAGCTTATAACACATACACACAGTGCATGGAGGGCTCCATTGGCTTGCAATTGATTTCATCAAACCTTTCATGTCATTCATCTCCGCAGCTTCCGAATCCTATCTTTCGCTTGCCGTGTTCTGCAATATTCGAAAGATCGAGCGAAACAAGAAAGAAAAACAAGAAGATCAAAAGCATACTTACATTAGTTGTAAAAGCGAGGCTAATTATTTCCTAGACTCGGACGACTCGCTGCCAAACATCCTCAAAATCCTTAAATAGCTCCCTTAAGAATGCAGTCCTTACAATGCCTCTACACCTCGAGAAAAATGCTTTCCAATCGAATTGGCCAAGAATTACAGCCGACTTTCCCTCTCCCTCCAATTAAACATCTGGACAATCTAGAAGGCGTTCTGGGCACAAGTCGATTGGCAGGGCGGGTGGAGCTATCGATCAGCGTTTGATCGAGGAAGGGAGCGATAGGGGCCGAGGCCGCGTCATTAAAAGCCATAATCCATGTTAACCTACTTTGTCGGCCGGGAAAAAGGACACGCGCACAGAGCTCCCTCTCGCTCAATAATGCGTTGCGTATCAGTAATGGGTTGCGAGGTGAGGAGATCGCGGACTCCCCGTCCTCTCACCTCCGAGGCCTCTGCAGAAGACGCCGACTAATGATTAGTAATAATGAGTCAAGGGGCCCGGGACGAGTCAGTGATCGGCCGAGGCTTTAAAAGAAAAGGTGGGGGAGGAAGACCCGGGGGCCGTGGGACTCCCCGTTCCCACGTGGCTCGGTGGGCTCGGGTTGCGCCTAGGGGTAACTCTAGAAGCCGGTTCCGGCAATTACTCGACTCGTCGGGGGAAATCTGCGCGAGGCTCCCCCGCGGAAGCCCTCGCGGAGGCTCGGCGCCACGATTTCCGGGTGCGACCGCAATATCAGAATGCCGAGCCGGGGCTTCCCGTACCTCCTCCACCTCCTCCACCTCGGGCCAATTCAGGTGCCAACTCCTGGGCTCCTACCAACAACCACGGGATCCTGGCCTCCATCGCCCTATTACTATTCCTATGGAAAATGATTGGGGACTGTTTGATCGATTGGCGGCCAGTGGCTTTTCTTCTTTTCTTTTTTTTTATTAGATTTGGCTTAGATTCTTATTATCATTGGGTATATGGGAGTCGTCGAGTGGGCCAGATGGGGCCACATTAGCTCCCTTACTTTATTACGGATAAGGGAATTCCGATGAGTCTTTAAATATTATTGGCCGCCTACGTTTATACAAACAGTAAGTTCGATGTTGCTTGGATGTAGATATTCGTGTGGTGGATCTGTGGTGGATTTGTGGCCTCGTCGACTGTTCTAGACTGCTGGGATCGCGATCTCGCGACCGATTCCAAAGTGTCTAATAACTGGTAATATGGGGAGCGAGTCGTTACAAGATAAGAGCTCATTGTTACGTAATTAATGCAATTGATATGGTTTGGCTGCGCTCGTGTGAGGATCGTGAGCGATAAATTTTCGGTACGATTGGTCAGATGGCAAATGAGCTTTGTTTATTGTCGCTTGGGTGCTTTATATATTTTATTGGTGTGTAAGCGCGGTGTTGTTTTCTTTCTCTGTTAAGATGACGGCAAATTTTAGGGGGACGAGGGCTCAAGTCGATATCATTCGTATTTAATTGATTATCAACTCGTAAGCAACTTGTATCCTCTCAATATGCAGTCATCATCATCATCATCATCTTCTTCTTCTATTTAACGAACATCGAAAATTTATTATGTAAATTCAGGACTCGATTAGAAAAGTCTTAAATGTTAGGAGCAAGTGATTTTCATGTTTTCGTTGTCTCTGTTTGCTTTTGTTGGGTCTCCATTGTTTCTCAATGCGGCGGCGAGAGAATGTTATTTTAATACTTTTAGGAATATTACGAGACAGAGATACGACTGCTAGTTCGTTTCACTCTTTCCTTCGCGGTCAACAAATGATAAAAGCGTTTGGAAATATAATGCATGCATAATAAGAAAGTCAAAAGCGATAATTTTTTTTTTCTTAGCGCAGCGCATGATTCATCGGTTAATTAAATTGAATAATCTACTTTCATTAGAAACAAAGTATATATGTATATCTCTGCTTATCTTAATTTCCTCCGTTCGGCAAATAAATCGTGTTATTTGCTTTTTCACGTCGTTGGACGGGCTTCCATTTTTTCATCGCCTCGGCGCATTATTTATGTTCTGGGCTCGCATGTATTGGTAATTCACTTTACACTATGTATCGGGCACACACTCGGAAGACTCGCAACAAATCCAGTTGCGTGGAAAAGGCACTTGGATAACCAAATAGCCTTTATACAAGAAGCGCATAAAGCAAATTCCTCCTCTCATCATCGTAGGTACTTAACGACCGGCCCCCCCCAACAGACTTTCGACTCCTTCAACTCTTCCTCTTTCTTTCTTTCTATTCGCCTTTGAGAGCCGCGCGAGAGGCCTCTTATCATCTCTCTCTCTCTCTCTCTCAAAACGAATATAAGAAAATGAGTGGGAATGAAGAGATCAAAAGCCCACTATAAAGCACTCGGTACTCGGGGAAACAGAGAAGAATTTAAGATTTGCGCGCAGCCAAGTGAATTAGAGTAGAATGATTTATTGGTTTTGCAAATTCTGTGATAACGTAGCGTTCGGACAGCTAAAACAAAAAAAGGAAAAGAGAAAAACGAACAAAGAACAAAGAAAAAAGGAAAGAGACGAATAAAAGAAAACTCATAAATCCATAAATTTTACAAACGCATTTGCCAACATTCGTCGTCACACTCGCGCTCCCGCACACACACACACTGCTATTCATACACACGAGCTCCTTCTTTCAATCCACCGCTGATATACAAATATTCCATTAAACTTTAAGCCGAGAGCGTCTCTCTTATTAAATTGATTACCCGCTAATACTAACGCATACGATGACATTCTTACAAGCTCGCGGCCGCATCGACGGAGCCGCGCGAGCCCCTTCGAATTTAAATATAAATTGAACACGTTCCGCAAATAGCCGACGCTCAAATTGCATATACTCTAATGAATAATATTAAGCATTATTATGTGTATCTAAATAGGCTGGGAATTGATTAGATAGATGTGCGTGCGCGGTCTACGACGCAGATTGAGCAATCGCGTAAAGTGGTTAGTGAGGGCCGGAGCCACGCAATCTCTTCGAAATCCGCCATTCATGCACAGCTTCCGGCAGCTCGCATGGGGCCCAACCGAATTCTCTTGGGCCCATCAACGCCCCCCTCACCACACTACCACCACCCCACTACCGCCCTAGTTGCGTAATGGGGTCGGGTTGCATCGCGTGGAAAAGGCGTCATCGGCGATCGGCGTGCGATTAGCGTGCGTTCACACCCAGAGGCTGGGCTTTGGCCTTGCGATAAGTCGCAGCTGGGCATCGGCAATTGTCTTCGTCTCGGGGGCAATTGTCGGGCAATTATCGGGCAATTATCGGGCGGCGGCGGCGGCGTAGGGCAATCGCAGCCACGGCCGACCAATAAAGTTATTGTGGCGTTTGGTTGTGGTTTAGCTGGGCGTGGGCCGAGTGCGAGGTGAGGCTCGTACCTTAAATGAGATATCGGTTAGGCTCGCGTAGACTCTCAAGTCGGCAATGTTTCGGATGGCGGTGACTCGCCTCTCGTCCTCTCATTCTCCTCCCAAAGTCCTCGCCGAAGGACTTTTTAGCGCGCGAGTCGCACCGGCTTATCATTTATGGAGTTATTTATTTGTATTTGGGTTGTATGGTCGTTGAGATTGTGGGTTGAGGATGGGAAGAGGCCGAGGTGAAGTGGCCTTACGACTCGTCATTCGGCGTTTCTCTTCGCTCTATTTGCCATTGAATTCTCCGATTGTCTCCGATTGCGAATGTCGAGTGATTTCTCTTACTCTCCCCGTTGCTCGCGCGATCCCATAAATAATTACCGCGATCTCCTCGAAATCCCACGCTCTTCCTTACGCCTCTCCATTATGCAAAATTTATCACAAGTTGGTGAGATATTTGCATAATTTGAGAAAGTGGAAAATCGATTTTCGCCGAGACTCTCCTCCGGCAGCCTCGAGTTTTGTCGCTTCAAGCTTCTTATTAGATTTTATTGAAGCCAAATGCCAGTGCCAAATTGATATGCATTGTACAAATAATTGTATCGCCAAGAGGCGTAGCTCGATTCAATTTATTCAATAATTTTGTTTCATTACACTTATATAAACACATATCAATGACTCACAAAATGATATATGGTTTTATCATAGTCGTATGGCCATAATTTACGCTAAAGATAGATAAAACACTAAAGTCCGCTGCTTAACTTGAATTTTACAAAACAGTATTCGAGACTGCAGCATCAGAGTGCTACACAATTTATTTTACAAATCTGTGTAATATGATTGAATCTATTTTTAATTATACATACGCCCAATGAGTTTTTTGACTCTCGTTGTATTTCAGAATTCGCGTGCAGATCTGTAAAGAAAGAAATGAATTAAAGTAACGATTAGTTACTTCAACTTTATACTCATATCCATTCCTTCTCTCCCCCCTTGGCTTTCAAACCTATTTTTACCTCACCCCGCCACTGCATTTTTCCGCAATTTTATTCAATGTCATCGAACGGATACGTAAAAGAGCAGCAAAGAAAACATACAAGCCAAATGACATTGGGCTTTGTCAAAAAAATATGTCCTCGTAACGTTTGCTTCCTCGTCAGACTCTCTGTCTTGTTCATTCTCACAACGGCGTTGACGACGACCACGACGACGACGACGACCACGACGACGACGACGACGACCACGACGACGACGACGGCTCGCGCTCGCTTTCTTCTATTCTTTTTCTTAAAGCTATTTTTATTGACCACCTACGTATCGGCCAGCTAAGCCAGTTTCATGCGTCGCTCACTTCCACTTCCACATAGCCGAGGCAATAAATATACGTAGCCAGCGCACGCCCGTGTGAGAGAGAGAGAGATACAGTGCGTGTGCGCGTGTGTGTGAGAGAGTTGGCGCAGGACTCTATTGCGCACCGGATATAAATTACGACTTTTATTACTGTACGTAACGATGAAATATCGATCGAGATAACGCAGGTTTGTTAATGTGCTAATATGCTTGTCTTATTACCCTGCGACGCAAGAGGAAGAGAGATGTGATTGTCTATCGGTAATCGTTTATCCGCTAATTTTTCATTCTCAGTAACGGTATTCTTATTTATATTTAGCTGTAATGAGCGATCGATTATATAAGTCGTCTTTGTTTTCTATTAAAAATTCGTTTCGATAATTGCCAAAGGAGTGGAGATTACCGCTTTGTTACTGCTCGTGCTTTAGTGTCGGGATTATTTTGCCAGTGTATTGGTGTGCCAATCCTTCGTGCAGAGAAATAAATTGTTTGTTCGAACGTTGGAGCGAAAGGGGCTTCTTAACGTTTATTTATTAGATTTGAGGGACAAGTGAGTTCGATTTTCAGTCGACCGACCGCTCAGATCAGATTCACACTCTTAAAGTTGTGAATTATTCAGATGACAGGAAGAGTCAGCATCGTTCAACATTCAACAAAATTCATCTATTATTGTCATAAGCGGACATTGCGGCTTCGTTCCGTAGGCAAAATTGTTTACGAGATATTTATTATTCAATTTAACAACGAGATTTGCCACACGCACTGTGCCTGCCATGACGTCACAAATTAATATTTATCTTATTAAAATGTGTACCCAAAAGATTACACGAGTGTAGATAATCTATAATTGCCTAGCGTTTATAGATAAATTTTTAAAGGCCTTGTGTTTGATAAATGATAATGTTCGATTATTATCTTAAACATCGTTCCTTTTTTTCTTTCTTCTTCTTCTTTTTTTTTTCCTTTCAAATGAATCAGAGCTGGAGATCGCGCGGATAAGTCCACTCTTGGAGCCTGAAAATGCTTCGTTTAAATATTCGTTTTACTGCTTATTAACCTATTCTGCATATTCTAATGCTCAGCCTAATTCAATAGTAAGAAGATTGTGATTTTAACAAGAGATTGCATAGATCAAGTGATAATTCAGAAAAAAAAAAGAAAACACAGACAGGCCACCACGTTATAATCAAATGCAGCTAGAAGAAAATTTATATAAAGCATATTTTCAAGTTGCGGCTCCGAGGCAAAACATTGTCATGACTAAGTAAAAGCCGAGTCGGATTATATCACGTGAAATATAACACTTCTGGGGAAAAAAGTCCTTATTTATGATCGAGTCCTGACTCGTTTGACATTTGTGCGCCGGTTAGTTAAAACATTTAATATTTAAGAAACGATAAAAATGTTTAATAAAAGCACAGTGTGACACAAACAGATCGAATGATAAAGGAAATGTGGCGCGCGCAATGCGCGGGAAACGACGTAACAAAAGATCCTTTGAAGTGGCGCACGATGACTTAATAATTAAATGATCCTTTCGTGAAATCCAAAAGGTGATTCGACTCTTTCGACTATGAAAACTGGCAGTCGTTCTCCGACCTCCCGCCTAATTAAGACAAAACGCGCTGGACGTGGGCGTACTGCCGCAACCCCCTCTCTCTCTCTCTCTCACTCTCACTCTTCCTCTCGAGCCCTCCTCCTCCCCCACCGCCTCGCCCGTTCGACCTGACTGACGAAGTCAGTCCTGCTCATCGATTTATTTTGGCGTGCCCCGTCCTTTTTTTTCCCCTATTTTTTTTCCTCTCTCTTTTCACAGATTTTGTTCATTTTTTATTGCGCGCTACCCGATATTTCTTTTCTTCGCTCTTTATTTCCTTTTATTCCTCCGAGTGTCATCTACCTCTGCATGAGGTAGATGGACCAGAAGCTACAACAGATAAATAAATCTGCTGTTAACTACTTCGGTAGAGTCCTTACCCTAAATGACTATTTAAAACTATCGTCCCTAATTTCTCATCAAATCCGCAGTCCAAACGATTTATAATCTATTCAATTATGACAAACAAAGCCAATCCGAGGCACACACACACACACACACCAACACCTATATAGGCAAAGGCCTTTAAAATGACGAAGGTGGGTTAGTGACTTGAATTTACCT
This sequence comes from Ceratosolen corneri, assembly GCA_030522565.1. Lineage (NCBI taxonomy): Eukaryota > Metazoa > Arthropoda > Insecta > Hymenoptera > Agaonidae > Ceratosolen > Ceratosolen corneri. The sequence goes on from JAPYYT010001764.1 coordinate 16,316, forward strand.
CCAACGTAATTGAGCTTTAATTATAATAATTTCTGTATACGCATAAATAGCTTATGCGTAAACAAAAATAAGAGCAAAATCTTTTATTTATAATTATCAACGCAATTGGAAATTTTTGCACTCTATTTTTCGAAATAGTTTTCATTATTTAATCTATAATGCAAAGAGACCATATCGCTTAAAGATTTGTATTTTTTATTACCGAATGGTTTTTTTTTTTCAGGCATATATATATAACTTTGAATGATTATGGAAATATATTAATATGCATAAAAAGTATTGCAAATATTGAACATTTCGTGAGTGTTATTTAAGTTTCAGAAAGATATTTTTTTCTCCAAGTCTCTTCTATCGACGTAGTTGAATAAATTATTGCAATAATTGTCTACACTGTTATTATTAAAACGGCAAATCTCTAAATATAACATATTTAAATGATGCGTTAAAGTAATTACTTAAATAGTTATTTAATAATTGAAAGCTCTATAAAGAAAGATGATAATCAAACACGAAATACGTTATATGCAGTGTGTATTTTTACATTTTCAATTCAATTACCGAGCATTTTATCATAATTTGAATTAATTTAATAAGATACACAGTATATATATATATTCCACGAGCATTGGAGTAGATTCGAGTAAGCTTGAGAAATAATATTTCTCTTACATTTTACACGCAGCACACATATATACAGGTTAAGGGAACAATAAGAAAGGAGGGAAATAAGCATATAAAATAGAGTGCATAGTTTATAAAGCAAGTGTATATGGTATAAGGAAAGGGGAGGTGGAACGAGAGAGAGTGAGTGAGTGAGAGAGAGCGAGTGAGAGTGTGAGTGAGAGTGAGCGAGTGTAGAGGTGCGAATCCCACGTGTTGCTTATCTGTCGGTGTAAGGATGTAAATTGGCGCGTGCGTAGAGATAAGGCAGTTTACATGACTATCGCGTTGCTACAATCGCGAGGACCGGTTAGTTGGACTCGCTTGCCATCTAACGCAGCCCTGAACGCCTCTGCGGTTTATTTCCTTTTCCTAGAAAAGCAGCAATATCGAAATGAATTTATATCCGCGTGTGTAATGGGCGTCCACTTGTGTACTGCGGCTCTCCCTCTAAAGAGACGTTTATGTATAAACGGCGAATTATGCCGGGGCTCGTGGCGATATTAAAGAGGTTGTGTGACATTGCATGGCTTAATGGTGGGTGAGTAGTGTAGTGGGATTGAGATGTAAATGTCGTTAAGTGTAAGGATTGTAAATGTAAAGTGTAAGGATTGGCGGGCGATGATGGTTTAGAGGATCGAGGTTTGTTGATTGTTTCGTTGGGATTGGATGGGCGCAGAAATTATCGCTGGGCGTTGGTCTTTTGTAATGGTCGCTGTTGGAGTGGAGGAGGTGAGATTTTTTCGTCTAGCATGAAGATTGGAAAGTCTTGAGAGAGGGAAGGGATGTCGTTGTTGGCGAGGATGTCGTGTTAAATTTTTAGCGAGGCCGTAGTCCCAAAATTTCTTCACGTAGCCGTGGTGCATGTCAATTTATTTGGACGCGCAATGAAAATTAATGTGTTTTAAGTGACTGCCTATTATTAGCATTACTCATTGCCTATTTGTTTTATTGATGCGGCCGCTAATTATCAAAGAGCAAGATTTAAACTGGCGAGGCTTGTCTTGTGCGCGGAAAGCTGGCAAAATCTCCGATTGTTGCAAGGAATGGCGTGGCGAGGAGGAAAACGACGATTGTCAACAATTCATTTAAGGCATTGCACTACTTGAACATATTTGAGCCTCGTAATGCTCGCTTTCAAAGACTAATTGATTCACAACATAGATGAAATAACAAGCCAACAGGAATCCCGCGGACTTCCCGTAGACGCTGCACCGCGCTCAACCCAATCTCTGATGAATATTTATTACGAAAGGGACAATATAATCGACAGCTGTTAAATTTCACAAATTTTCAAAAGGGGAAGAAATAATATGCTTTATTAGGGCGATAAATTATTAAATAGCAGGCTTATTAGAGTTGCATTGAAACGGCCTCAAAGGATATTTACATTTCTCGAGGCGACGCCGCTACTCTCCTCCCTCCGAAAATATCTTATTGCATTCGCGTGTAAATGCAATTTTTTTATATCGTGAAAAGCGCAAGGTTCCCCCATCTGAATTATCTTTATTCTGCTTCTCCCATAAGGTATAAAATATCCTCGGAATATATATATAGTTGACACGTAGTGTGTGTGTGCTGGCGTTAAGTAATGTATGCAAAAGTACGTTGAAGACAAAATGTAAATATTTTGAGTATCAGGCTTATAAATTCCGATCGTTTAATATTAATTTTCAAATTTACTGCACACTCGCTCGAGCCTCGGGATTGTCGTCAATTTTATGAAAATCTCACTTACACAATTGTCTACCTCTATACTTTAATACGAGAATTTAATTCCACGTATCATTGAAATCCCATAACCCCCCTCCACCCTCGACCCACCCCAAACCCCCTCATCAATGGCAACGTAATCCTTGCTATTTATTGTAGTAATTAAAGCATCGACATTTTGCTCCTCGGAAAGGACGTAGCTAATGGAGCGACAGTGTTTCTTTGTTGGGTTTTAGTTTTTGTTGCTGTGCTGTTTGCTCGCAGCTGCCAACTTCCAATTCCCTCGCTCCGTGCATACGCGCGAATCAAAGTTAGGTCGAGTGGAGGCCAATGGAAGCTCGTCTTCGGCCACATCCACGCCTCGGAATAATTACCATAAATGGATTCCTAGTTAGCACCGTTCGAGCAAAACACGTCGCTAATTGAGGAATGCCATTCGAATGGCTCGGCTGCTTAAGTAATAAATGGCTTTATAATGGCCGCAGGCCACAATTGAGAGTGTGCGAGTGGGGCCGGTGTGACCGAAAGAGAAAGAGAAAGAGAAAGAGAGCAGCTCACGGCAATAGACAATTGCTCGATCAATCAAATCATCTAACGACACTTGTTTTGAACCTCGTGATTGCAGGTGAGGAAGGTGTGCGGCCGACCTGAGCTCGAGTCAGCAGCCCCGGGCTCGCAGCTGGTGCTGCCCGCGAGTCTGGCCGCGTCGACGAGGGCCAGCGGGGCCGGCGGCCCCCTCCTCGGCCTCGACGGACGGAACCTCGGGGCCCCGGTGCACCCGCCCCTCGCCACCCAGGGCCCCAAGGCCCCGAACCAGCTCCACGCCCAGCTCGGCAACTTCCTCGCGAGCGTCGTGAGGTCGAGGACCTTCTACGGCACCCTGGCCGACACCATCTGCGAGGAGTACCCGGACAAGGTCTGCTGGAACGGAGAACGAGTCGGAGAGTGAGTAGGCCAGCACTCTTTTCATGCTTTTCTTTTCATTCTCTAATGATCGCTCGCCCCGGCTTTTCCCAATTTTCTTCAATCACTTGACAGACATTTGCCCGTGGACGACAAGGTAAAACGGAAATCTCACGTACGCATTGCGCTCCGGTGAGAGATTGTCGTTGCTTAATTGGCCGGCTGATATTCGATAAGGCGACAATTATTGACCGATGGCATATTATTGTTATCCGAGAGCAAACTCAACTCTCTGTCGAGTAAAGTGTCTGGAGATAATGGCTCGCGTGAACCCTCGGCGAGAATAAAATTTATTATCCCAAATCTGCCAATATATTCCAACCCAATGAGCCAAATTAATATCGACCTCGACAATAAAGATTAATTATCCGCGCAACTGCAACGATTGCCGCAAATTTGCAATTGGAAGGAGAATCTATTGGCTAAAGTGAGGCTGTGCGCGTCGCCAATGGCCGTCGCCTTAAATGTTTTCGTGTTCCAAAGAGGACTCGATCTCTCACAGACATCCGCTGCCTCGACCCAAGTATCCAAGCAAGCCCCATCCAACTTCCAATTGCCATTGATCATGCGCAACTTAATAATACGTGTCCAAGGAGTGAGCTCCTTGGCTCGAAGGAATCATCCAAGGGTCAAACTCATCATTCGTCCGGTCAGCTTCCCCGCGCCGAGGCGGCACGGGATGAGGGTGGAGGGCGGGTGGGGGTCGGGTGATGAGGGGGCGGGAGGGGATGGGAAAGGCCGGAGCTCGTGAGAGCGGCGTCCAGTCGATTAATTTGCCGGTAATGTCGAGCATCGGCTTCTTATCGTCTCGCGTTTCTACGCGGCCGCGTCCGATGACGACGGGACCCTGGCCCCGCAAGAAATCCAACACCCCGCTTTGCGCGAAAACAAAAGTAAAGAAGAAGAAGAAGAAAAGGGAATGCAGGGGAGGGGGGGGAGGGGGGCCTATCCCCGTCTTTTTCTCTCTTTTCTCGTCTTTCTCTTCGTTTAAAACAAAGGCTGCGAGGAGGCGAGGATGCGATAATGGCGGCGGACGACGGTGGGACGTTCCCCGGCGATGACTCGGCCCATTGTGTGTAATATTCGCAAAGTTCGATTGTTGTAATCCTAGACACGTAGAGGCGTTGCGCGAGCTCGACGGCCGCCGAGCGGAAGGAAGAAGAGGCTCGCTCGGAGGAAGGAGAGATGCGATGTATGCGAGGAGCGAGCGAACTCGGGGGCCCGTGCGAGGTGGCGGTGGCGGGGGCGGGGGAGCGGAGGCGGCTAGGAGGCGTCGAGGGCCGCGGGAGTTTCTCAACAAGTGTTGCCGCCCCCCGGAGGCCAGCCTCATCTTTCATCGCCAGCGGACAAAACGTGCTCGAGGCTTTGTGCTTTATATCGATAACTGTTGTTCGAATAAGCTTGTTACGTCACCGAATGCTTGCCCGCTCAAAAATTATTCGGGTGCCAGAGTTGACGCGTGGAAGCCTTCTTTTTGTGCATTGTGTCGATGAGAGTGGGTGGCGGTGGTGGACAGGTGGCGGCGGGCAGCCTTTTGAAGGAGAAAATTGAGTTTGTCAGGTGATGATGACTTTCGCAACTCCGAGGTAAAAGCAACGTTTAGCAGTTGCATTGGTCTGGCCGCTGATAAAGGAGATTCGATTAGGGCGAGAAGCTCGCTTGTAATTATTCGAGTTTTTCATTGATGCGGAGAGAGGAGGCGGGCGGCGCGCGCGCAATTACGAGCGACAAGAATCACGCATCGAAGTATGCCGGGGGCATTGCAAGAGGAGCTCTCTCGCAGCGCGAGGCTAGAGCGAGAGAGCGAGAGAGGGAGCGCGATGGGAGGAGAGGGGGCCGAGATTGGAGAGAGGTGGGTGGGGGGAGTTGTTGCTGGTAGTGCTGGCGAGCTCGTAAAGGTCGGAGGACGTGTATAATGATTCACGGTCCAAGAGCAGAGCCAAATTCGTTATTATCCGCGCATTTACGAGCGTCACACGACACCAGACTTAGCCTTCGCCCGTGCGTGGCGCATGTGTGCCAATCGCCGTCACCTCGAGAGGAGCGCAAACATAAGAAGCGGGACGGGAATGCGCTTCCTTGGCTATTATTTCTTTTATTTGCAGGGGGGCCTTGCCTCCGAGGCGAGTGCTCGTGAGGGCGCTCGAGGGGCGGCCGATTGGGCCGAGGGGAGGGGGGCGAGGCGATAAGGTCGAGCCCCTCCATTTGCCGAAATTCATCTCGCGGCGGGAAATCGAAATGGAGGCGCCCGATTGAACCCGAGATTGAATTGCGCGAGTCTTGAAAAGTCTGTCGTCGAGCTATTGTCCTTATTAAGGCTTAAGGGCCTCAGTCTCCGGGCTCTCGATTGAGTGGCGTTGTCGTTGCGATCGTCTCGCTCGGCCAATGTAGGCCGATGATTTTGCTACGTTGCCGCATTAAAATATCAATATTTGTTGAACGTGCACCGATGGCAGTCCGAGGAACGAGAGAGAAGCCGTCTTATTCTTACCAATAAGGGAAAAATCTGCTCGAAGTAGATAAAGTCCGAGATATGTTGGACAATGAGCATTCGAATGCCGTGGATACGGCCTCCTTGTTTAGAGACACACTTTTCTTACTCTAACTTATTCTAACTCTGTCAATGGGCGAGTGTTGGTGTAGCCCGGAGCCGTTCTTCTCCTCCCCACACACTCAAAGGCCATTTGGCCATCTATCTTAATCACCCCTGTGAATTAATAAGGTCAGACCAATTTTCTTTCCTTCTCCTTTTCCGCCGCCGTTTCGACAGAAAAGGATACGGTGGATCGTAGAAATGCACGCGCAGTGTCAAATAATCGAGTGCTCCGCCTTGTCTATAAATACGCTTACGCGGGAATGGAATTGAACGGTCTCCGATTGCAGTTGCGAGATGAGGAATTTGGCAGGGGACGGATGACGAATAATACTAATGATAAATCGTGGCCTGCGGAGCTTTGCAATTGCCGGAAGGTCAATGGCAATTTAATCGGTGAAATATGGATCGAGCGATTTATTTTCCGCCAATACGTGCGGCGTGTGTGTGCGTGCGCGCGTGGAACAATGTGTTGGGCAGCAGGACGAATTGTTCGAGTGAGTGAGATCTTGTTCAGTGTCGGTCGATTATAATTATTTCGATTAATATGAATAAAAGTGTGCGGCACTGCCTGTCTTCGCTATTGCACTCTCATTGTTTGCCATTGGATTGAAAGCAAAAAGCCATCTATTTACAGAGCTCGAAATTAAAAATAATAACTTCGCGAGACGACAGAATTCACAATGAAAATAGTCAGAAGCATCGCCTCGGATGAAAAACGTTTCCCGACAAAACTTTCGCTCAACTGTAGTGGCGGCTTCTTGAAAATTCACAAAGTCGTAAAAAAGGGTTCGGAGCGAAAGGGACGGGTCCTCTGAGCAAAGGGAGGGTCTCGAGTCGCGCTCGACACGAGAAATTAAAGAGAGACGTCCTGGGAAACAATGAGCCGGAAAAGTGGAGAAAAGAAGAGATTCATTAGTTGGAGGGGAAAAAGTCCGGGGCGTCGCACCCGCACGCATAACTATGCCGAGTGAGAAGGAGGACGGAGATGGTGACGGCAGACAGAGAGACGCCGCAAGGAGTGGGACGCGAGGGTGGGGAGAGGGAGGGAGGGAGAGATGAAAAAAGTGAACGTATATAGAGTGGTCCCTCGAGCGGGAGGATGATCTCAGGCACAAAAGAGTGATAAATTAGAAAAGAGGGAAGAGGGAGAAACAGGCAGTCTGCTAATCGTCCCGCTACAACGGAAAGACCGACACGATATCTGCGCTTCGTCTGCTTGCCCCCCCACCCCACCCCCGCACCACCAACGCGGAACCACCGCACCTCTCCTTTCCTCATCTTCATACGTTTTTTTTTT